>JAQIWN010005271.1:0-10094 GCA_034699025.1 Entomobrya cf. arborea Gr-Col-00668 | reverse complement strand
TAATTCTATAATATCTATGTATGTATCTCTGATAAAATAAAGTTGTGTTCTTCTCCTCATCTTGTCATAATCAAAGCAGTTTTCCGAAAACTTGCCAACAGAAAAGGGTGATCATGGCAGAGTATCGGTAGATGAGAATGTTATTGCAAAGTTTTTGAAACTTGGAAAACAAAAAACTTTTTTGGCTCACTTTGTTTTGGCCCATAAAATGGGACTGATGATAGTGACGGTTACACGGGTATTTTTGAATGTAGCCTGTCCTGTCTCTGATCTGATCATTCTAAAGGAGCAAATTTGTGTGTTTATTTCCACATTACAAACTGATGAACTAAACTTTTCGAAAGACATGGCACGTTTAATGAAGGCCGCATGATGTATCTATGAAATGGGCAAATTTATCTTCTATCGACCTAACGAGTGAAAGTGATCAAGATTGAAGGTGACTGTTATAAGTATGTACATATCTCCATTCATCGGCACTAATCACGTCTGAAGAGGAATCTTTCCTTTTCACTCTCTCCAGAGGTTATAATCTCTGGCTGTATACGACATGACAAGGTATTATGCTAGTACTTCTAAAACTAATTGAGTTCATAAGAGAGTTACATTGACAAAAAGTGGCCAAAAATATAACGGTGAAGTTGTGCAAAGTAATAAGTGGTTCGGTGAGACGTTGAGCGCACAGGTAATAAGTTCATAACAAGTTTTTAGACTTAGTCTTCTTGAAGATTGTCATTGTCACCAAAACTTCTGTTCAGTCAGTAGTGCAAAAGTCAGGACGTGGTTGGCTTGTTTGTTAGCAATGTAGCTCATTAGTACCAGTAGGTTTCTTTACAACACTAATGTAAAGACAATATGCTTTTACCTGATTTCGTTGAGAAAGTTGTTACGTGAAAGAAAGAAAGTTTGTGTCTACGTTTACTTTACAAAGAGAATAATTTGGATGGATAGGTGTAGGTAGTACAAGAATGCTAATATTGGTGAAAGGGAAACTGTTACAGGAACTATGTTATTGGATTAGCAGAATCTTAAATTTGAAACTTGTTAACTTGATAATGGGATGTCATGATATTGACAAGTGGCTTTATGTTTGACATGAATATAAAACTGTTAGCAGTTTAACACTCGCTTTATACAAGATGGTAGAGATTACACTTTAATGCATGGGTGTAGTTTTTAGTTAATCACATATTTATAACTCACAGTTAGCAGTTTTTGAGGAGATTTATTCACTATTACAACATAGCAGTATCTAATGGTATAGCTATGCTTTGTACAACTGATCAATGATCTTCTTGTATTTTTCCTCTACAATCGTTCTCCTTAACTTCAGTGTGGGTCCTGTAAAAGCAAATCGATGAATGATAATACCAACAACTGTACACTCAATGCTTTAATATTAATTTTTTCTTAAAGGTTTTACAATGACTTACCGAATTCTCCTCCTGGAATGGAAAAGTCCTTTGGGAGAATGTGCCATTTCTGAACTTTTTGTGCTCGAGAAACTACCTTTTCGTTAGCTTCTTCAATTCTAGCTTGAATGGCAGAAATCAGTTTCTGGTTCCTCTTCTCATATATTTCTTTCAGAACATCTTTGACTGTGTTCACACCACAGTTGCCGTGCTTTTCAATCCAGGTTTTTACGAATGGGACGAGGGTGTCTTGAGGTTCTTGAGTTTCTATATCTATGTCAGTCTAAAAAATACGGTTCCAATTACCAACTTTTGTCAATGCAAATCTGTAAATGAGTGATTATCGCTCAAAAGTTTTACCTTGAGAGTTAGAAGAACGGAGAGAAATTTGAGGTTGTCACCCAGAAGCATAGCTTGGCTAAGGATTGGAAGGGCTGACTTAACATTATCTTCAATCGGCACAGGGGCAACATTTTCTCCTCCAGCAGTAATGAGCAGTTCTTTCATTCTTCCAGTTATAAATAAGTACCCATCTTTGTCTATCCTGCCCATATCCTCTGAATGAAGCCAGCCTTCTTCGTCAATAGCATCTTTTGTCTTCTCAGGTTGGTTTAGGTAGCCCATTTGGACATGACGACCACCCATACAGATTTCACCGTTTCCATTTTTATCTGGCTTGTTTAGCTTTGTGGCTACGCCAAACATGGTTTTGCCTACGCTTCCCAATCTGAAGGCAGATTCGAGTCCCATAGTATGGGGACCACTGCATTCACTCATTCCATATACTTCTGTCACGACAATATTGAGTGACATGAAGTATTTTAAGATTTCTTGGCTGATTGGAGCAGCACCCGACAAATGAAGATCACATCGAGTCAAACCAAGAGCATCTCTGATTTTTGAAAGAATTAATTTATTTGCAATTTTAAAACCAAGTGTTTCTGGATTTTTATGTCCGGCCATGCGTTTCATGTTGTATTCCAAGCCTTTTGCCTTAGCCCATTCACCAATCGCTCTCTTAATTCCGGTATTACTCCTTCCGACTTCTTGCAACTTTTCATACATTTTTTCCCAGACACGTGGCACTGCCAAGAACTTAGTTGGTTTGATTTCTTTCATTGTATCAATCAAGCTTCCCTTTAAAGCATTCTTGTCACCAAAGTAAACGGATCCGGAACATGTTAATACAGAGTATAAATCCGCCAATTGTGCGGCAACATGAGATAATGGGAGGAAACTAACACATTCTTCTTCCAAACCCCTAAAGTTGGTAAATATACAATTAACATGAGACATATAGGTCACGTTGTCGTGAGACAACATAACTCCTTTTGGATTTCCAGTGGTTCCAGAAGTATAAATGAGGGTGCAACATTGATTGATAGCAATAGTTTTGAGACGTTCGTTGAGAGCATTGTCGGTTTGTTCACGACCCATCTTCATCAACCTGGCCCAACTGTATATACTGGGATCCTTGGGTTCTCCAGAGTATTGGATGATAGCTTTTAAATCAGGAAGGTCACCTTTAATACGAATAATTTTTTCTAACTGCTCTTCATCTTCAACAACGATAATATTGGCTTTGCTGTCCTTTGCAACAAATGCACAAGCCTCTGGGGAATTCGTTGTATAAATTCCGGCAGCAAACCCTCTACACGAAAATCCATAATGATGTAATGTATTTATTGAGAAAATTTGTTAACACCAGTTTAATATGTACCCTGCAAATATAGCGGCCAAATCCGAAATGAGCCATTCGGGTGAGTTGAGGCCTAAAATACAAACGGAACGATAACGTTCAAGACCTAATGCAATGAACCCTTTTGCTGCGGTGCGGACATCTTCTAGGTACTGGCTTCAAATCAGTAATACAGAGAATGATTCATACTAACTTCTTAACATTTCGAATGCGAATTGTAAACTACAGGAGAAAAATCAGTTACTAATGTACTTGTATGTCCATTTTTTCCACTCGTTGTTCCTTTTGATAGCCAAAGCTGTACGTTTTGGTGCTTGTTCTGCAGACTTTACCAGAAGAGTTGGTACCGACATTGGGATAGTCTCTGCTATAGCCCCTTTACCCAACTTACTTAACTTGACGGCACCATCAGCGTGCCAGGTGTAAATTGCTGAAGATGGCAAAATTTGATCCGGACCTGTTGTGTAGAATCATGGAATTTTTAAATCGATCATCAATGTCAGCTTTAGTAAACTCGAATTGTGCATTTTGTGCACGGACAGTAAGTTGATACCCTTATCGTAGGCTTTTGCATTTTTTCTCCACTCAAGACTAAGATCATTGGAATCGTCTTTTTTCTCGGTACTAAACTCGGTAAACGGTATCCTTCTTAACATAAACTTTTGCTGCGATTCTAGATGCAATGGTGGCAGTTTGAATGGTGATCTCCGCAAAATGCGTGCTGCTAATGCACAATACATAACTTATATCTATTCTATCTAACCTACCCTACCCTAATTACAAAACTACAAAACAATAGTGCGAACTTGCGAATTTGGGAACAAATTTTTTGTTTTTTTTTAGATATGATTTCAAAATACATGCATAATACATAGCTTTTACATAAAATAAATTTAATTAGATGCAATGTTTTCGCGTTTGACTGTTTTTATAGAGACGCACTTTTACATTCAAATGCACATTGAGTAAAAATCTGCGAGTGGCAAGCCATTCGCCTTCCTCACATTGTATTATGACATGCATGCAAGAACAAGCCATTATTTAGTCACATATATGATATAGTCATTTTATGGATGCTAATAAAAAAAGTTGAAGCTCAAATTTTACTTTCTTTGGTCTGGATAATCTTCGTTTTTATTATTTATTTCAATGAAATATTTAAACCGCAGAGAAATTGATTTTATAAATTGCTCATGTTTTCATTGCTTTTTAGATAATAATCTTCACTAGTAATCTTATTATTTATGTAATAGCACAAAAAGACGAGAAGAAAAAATACAATGATGTAATAATAATATCTTATATTCAATATATTTTAAGTAATAATGATCCTGTGACTACAATATCACTGCGTTATTTCTCCATCTTGCAAAAAATGCTGTGTCAACACGTTTTGTCCCTTTCCACACAAGGGTTATAATAACACTTTAATACAGCAGTACTCCGTCGGAATTAATATTGCCGTTTGTAACTAATTATGAATTTTATTTAAGTACTTCAAAAACTTATTTGCGCAAAAGACTCGTTTATTACTGGGCTATCAGTTTTATTTGCGTTTCTGCACCTGATTAATTATTATTTCGTGTGACGTGTGCACGAAAAAATGGCAAGTCGTTCTTAGGAGAAAAAAAATGTAATACACAAAAATCAAGTGTAAGTCAAAATGAAAACGTCCCAAAGAATGGCTCATAGGTCTACAAACATAATGTACAATTATAATAACAACTAAACTCGTAAACTCGAGCGACTTTGTTGACTGTTTTGTAATCATTAACATCGACAACGACAACACAACCGAAAAATAAACGCTGACGAACGCCAAAAAACCCTGTTTTCTATAAAAATATAATAGTATACAGTATAATGTAGTGATACCAGCATACTAGTAGAAATTTAGCATTATAGTTAATTAAGAATAATATTGCTGCAGGAACTTGTAGAAGTTGATCTAACATAATCATAAGTCAAAATGCCCTTTACTATCTACGTATCTTTTTTAACTTTCATGTTTCACAGCTGAAAAGCATTGAATTGACAGAACTTAATTTAAATCGAATTTTAAATCCATAATAATATTGCGTTCATATTACCATTCAGTTTTTAATTGATGGGGTCGTAACCAATAAAGCAGAAGTATACAAGCTAGTGGAGATTATGACCTTTTCCATTAAAAGTAAATTATGGACCGGAGATTGTTTCTTTAAAGCGATAAGATTTGTTTCCTTACATTTTTATTTTTGATCATAATGAGGACTTATTAAATAAAACACCGAAAAATTTTCTTGTAATTTCTAATCAGATTCAGAACTCTTCCAGCGTTCAAATAAAACAAACCACGCAATTCTTTATCAGCCTATCTGAATTTATTCAATTATTTGGCCCATTCCCAATTAAATTAGCCTGGCTTAGATGGCAGATGTAGTTTAATTACAATTTCACTTATATTCTCATTGTTAAACATCACAACGAATAAATATATTACTTCCAGTTAACAATCTGCAAAACATTCCTACTGGATTTTCCTTGAACCGCGTACCACGTGTGTCGGAAAACGATTTCAACCTTACGATTAATTGACTATATGCTAGATTACTTTCTAAAGAACTGTACAAACGTGATGTATTACATATAGATAGCAGATAATAATAATAATTATACTCTTATCGACGCTTTTACGAAATATACTGCATAATAATGACATGTTGTAATCCTAAATCAAGTGAAAATGTTTTAAATAATAGTACATGGCTTGTCCTAATTAAAGTAGGAAAAATCTTATACACCGTACAAATTATCAATAGTTTGCTGGTATTTTTGCACTACAGTTGGTCTCTTCAGCTTCAAAGTAGGCCCTGAAAAAATAATAAAATACAAATTAAAAAATAATTCGTAATTAAACCTGTTTTATAGGTAATTGAAGCGTCATTTTTTTTTGGCAACAACCAGAGCTAAAATGAGATAATATCCTTACCAAACTCTCCTCCTGGAATGGAAAAGTCTTTGGGGAGGAATTGCCATTTCTGGATCTTTTGTGCTTGGGAAACGGCCTTCTTATTAGCTGCATCGATTCCGGCTTGGATGGCAGAAATCAGTTTCTGGTTTTTCTTCTCATAGATTTCTGTCAATACGTCTTGGACTGTGCTCACCTTACAGTCACCATTCTTCTGGATCCAGTCTTTCGTGAATGGGATCAAAGTGTCCAGAGGTTCTTGAGTTTCTTTATCAACATCAGTCTAGAAAATGGAAAGAAATATTTCATGATAACTGTTTATGATCGATTTCCAACAATATTCATGAAGTATGGTATTTGCGAAATTTAATTTTACCTTGAGTGTAAGAAGAATAGAGAGGAATTTGAGCTTGTCACCCAGAAGCATAGCTTGGCTAAGGATTGGGAGGGCTGTCTTAACATTATCTTCAATAGGAACAGGGGCGACGTTTTCTCCTCCAGCAGTAATGAGGAGTTCCTTTATTCTTCCAGTAATAAACATAAAGCCATCATCATCCAATCTACCGATATCCTCTGAGTGAAGCCAGCCACCTTCATCAATAGCACCCCTCGTCTTTTCAGGTTGATTTAGGTATCCCATTTGGACGTGACGACCACCCATACAGATTTCACCGTTTCCATCTTCATCTGGCTTGTCTAGTCTTGTGGCTACACCAAACATGGTTTTACCTACACTTCCCACTCTGAAGCCGGATTCAAGTCCCATACAGTGAGGACCACTGCATTCGCTCATTCCATATACTTCTGTCACGACAATGTTGAGTGAATAGAAGTATTTTAGGATTTCTGGGTTGATTGGTGCAGCACCGGACAAATGAAGGTCACATCGAGTCAAACCAAGAGCATCCCTGATTTTTGAAAGAATCAACTTGTTTGCGATTTTAAAACCAAGAGTTTCTGGATTTTCATGTCCGGCCATACGCTTCATGTTGTATTCCAAGCCCTTTGCCTTAGCCCAAGTGGCAATCATTTTCTTGACACCAGTAGTGCTTCTTCCAATATCCTGCATCTTTTCATACATTTTTTCCCATACACGGGGCACTGCCAAGAACTTGGTTGGCTTGATTTCCCTCATTGTGTCAATCAAGCTTCCTTTTAAAGCATTCTTGTCAGCAAAATAAACTGATGCGGAACAAGTGAGCGGACAGTACAAATCCGCCATTTGTGCGGCAACGTGAGATAATGGGAGGAAACTAATATATTCTTCAACAAAATCCCTGAAATTGCACATCTTGCAATTTACATGAGCCAACCAGGTCAGGTTGTCGTGCGACAGCATAACACCTTTTGGATTTCCAGTGGTTCCAGAAGTATAAATGAGGGTGCAACATTGATTGATAGCAATATTTTTGAGACGCTCATTGAGGACATCATCGGTTTGTTGACCACCCAGCATCATCAGCTTAGACCAACTGTACACGCTGGGATCCTTGGGTTCTCCAGTGTACTGTATGATAGCTTTCAAGTTGGGAAGTTCATCTTTGTAGCGAATAATTTTTTCTAACTGCTTTTCATCTTCAACAACGATAATATTGGCTTTGCTGTCCTTTGCGACGTATACGCATGCCTCGGGTGAATTCGTTGTGTAAATTCCAGCAGCAAACCCTCTGAAAAAATCAGAAACAATCATTGAAAACCGAGCTTTGTTTTATCGACATTTCATTTGAATGGTTTAATTAGGCTTTTTAATTAAAAAAATAATTAACAACACGTACCCAGCATAGATTGCGGCCAAATCGGAGATAAACCACTCGGGGGCGTTGAAACCTAAAATGCACACGGAATGGTAGCGTTCAAGGCCTAAGGCAATGAACCCCTTTGCTGCAGTTCGTACATCGTGTAGATATTGCCTGGAAAAACCCAATATAAAGAAAAGGTGATTAGAAAAAACTTAGAACACTGATAAAAGAATGTTGCACAATTCCATTCGAATTGATACAACTCAATTGCGCCACGATTCCCCAAATCATGAATGGTTGGAATGATTGCACAATCTAAGTTGAAATTATACACTTCAAATTTACTTACTTGTAAGTCCATTTCTGCCATTCGTTGCTCCTTTTCACTGCCAAAGCCATACGCTCCGGTGCTCTTTGGGCAGCTCTTTCCAGGAGGGATGGGACTGACATTGGGGTCCTTTCCGCCATATCCCCACTGCCCAATTTACTAATTTTGATGGCACCATCTGCGTGCCAGGTGTAAATTGCTGAAGATGGCAAAATCTGGTTGGGTCCTGCAGAAAATTATAAAATCGATAATGACATTACGACACTGATCAGCGATTAAAACTATCATTACAGTGATTAATTTGTCTTCACAGATGACGACAACAACCTCAGAACGAAAAAAAATATATACAAATTTACTGTGTGCGCATAAGTTACTTTTTACAATTTTATTAATTAGTGAAGCAGAGAAAATTATGCATGCATGTCTTCGTCAGTACATGACACAATATTCAACAACTAAATTGACGCTAGGCTATCACTGACAGTCATACCACAGTAACTGCCATGGTACGCTTGATAGGCGAAAGTTGGCACAAGGCCGACATGTTGGTTACTGCTGCTGATGACCGTGACACTGACGATGACTTGCTACTTGTATTGTATGGCATATTGTATATATATATATATAGCTGCATGTACAAAGAATATTCGTTTATACACTATACCACATTTATCTGGATTGTGATTGCTGATTACTATTTGATAATGTCTTTAAACTCGATGACGTGACTGTGATCATCATCAACATCATCTTTGTAGATTGTAAAATGGTCAAGGAAGGACGTTAAATTACAGGGGGAACCTTACATATATCCTAGTTCCTCAGTCAGCATCATTTAACTTTTATTTCTCAGTTCATTATGCAATTGGAATACATTTTTTAGTGCAAAATGTGAAATCTTCATCAATTTATCATCATAATAGTCGTACTATTATATACTATTTCCTTTCCTACATTTTTTTTCGAAGAATCTGGTAGTATATTTTGTTGAAGTAAACATGATAAGCGACCTTCTAAGAAAACTCGTCCTAAAATATTAAATGAATACTACTGTTAAATGTATATTATACACAAATATATTATATACCATCCAGATATTTTTCTTCACACGTCAACGTCAATAAATTGAGCATTGCACTAAATGAATCTAACTGAATACCACTGGTACCATTTCTCTATGTACTATAAACCATTTAAGTCAGTCAAGGATTCCAGATTGTTGACCACTTTAGCATATTGCACTGCATACATTTTTATAGTATATGATGATGTTCTACTGCCAGTCAACGGTATAACCTTCTTTTTTGACGAGGACTAGCAACTCGCTTTTTATTTACATTAGTAGCTACAATTCCTCGTAAACCCTAATGAGGATAAAGTACGAATCTACTTAATGAATAAATGAAAACTGCCTTCAATCAATAGCTAGAATGTTGTTGTCGTCAGTACTTCTAATGTTTTTTTTTACGTTTTGAATACTCTACTAATGCTTTCAAGTTAATTACAAGCTAATAAATAAGGAATTCACAATCGACTTAATGTCAGTACCTTTGTTGTAGACTTTTCCATCTCTCTTCCAGGCCAGACTGGGGTCATCATCGGTACTACTGAAAGGGGTAGCTTTTACAGTGAGTGGGACAGACTGGTTGATGAGCGTCTTTTCTGAAACATGTACTCCATTCGCCATTCCGTTTATCATAGGTTCATGCTTTACAACTGTAGCCTAGTGGCCAAAATGAAAATAAATTAGAATATGTTTCATTTATTTATGAAAATATACAATAAAAAAATGTTAATTATTAAACTCTGAGCTCACTTACCCTATCGGTTTCATCATGACATCCGTTTCCATTTGCAGTTCCATTTCCATTACTGTATGCGATTCCGTTTCCATTCTTCTCGGAAAGAATCATATTGTTCTCACTCTCAAACTTTTCCATTGCGTGATTCTTCTTATTGAGAT
>JAQIWN010005270.1:0-10097 GCA_034699025.1 Entomobrya cf. arborea Gr-Col-00668 | reverse complement strand
ACTCTTTTTCATGTTAATTTTAAATTACATACAGTTAATAAATAAAATACAAATGCAATCTTCCACTTCTTTATCCGCACCGGAATATGCAATTTCCGGTCCTTACGAGTCCAAATCTCCTTTGTCCTTGCCGACAAAAAAATATCCTACACCATTTTTTGTTTAGCACGTCACCAGTAAAAGCATTGTATATTGTCTTTGAATTGTTTGTGCTTGTGACAGCGAAATGTGTTTATAGCCATCTGTGATGTCGTAGAAAAGTTGCAAGAGAAGAGATGAAGGAATTTTGCAGAAAAAAAACCATGAAAAGCATATCATCACAGTTCTATTTCTAGTAAATGTACACGTGAACACGACAAATATACATGGAGGTACATGTATTATGTATGAACTTGATGTTGGAACAAATGACCAAGTTGTGAAAAAAAACCTTTTGTGGACTAATTAATTTTTTTTTTTGAATGTATAGTGTGTGGTAGACATGATTCAAGAGAAAGAGACCCTCGAAGGACTTAACAAAAAAAAGTTCTTTCATCCAGAACCGCCCCTCTCCTTTCTCCTTCGTTTATCTGTTTTGTATGTGTGTATTTCTCTTATTAAGATTGCTTCGGCTATTTGCCTCTTTCCTACGGATGTACTTGACTTTTCCTCTTATGAAAAAAGTACTTCAATGAAAAGCAATTATCTAACCATAGAGTATTGTTCTGTTTACCACTAATATTACTTGGGTTGGGTTTGCCTAAAAACAAGATTAAACTGTGGCTGCTAAATGATGCACATTTCCCGCCTTATGCAAATAATGATAGACAACAGAAATAGAAAGAGAGTGAAAGTTGCCTCAAGCAAAAACAGAGAAATAAAAAAGTTTTCCTAATTAAATAATTAATTTGATTGTATTTATGTTTACTGAATGTCAGCATAGAAAAGTACAATGCCTTAATCATCCATTTTTTACACAGGGCGATTTATACTTTTCTCATAATGTACATCACTAATTTCTACAGGTATCAGAAGTGGGACTGTGTGCTTCCTAATTAGGGTTGTCGGTTCGGTATGTTTTGTGAATACTAATCTACACGAGTTGAAAGCCTTTTTTGAGTTAAAAATATGACGCGCACAAGAAACATAAATTACTTGCACACTGCACTCATGTTGACATAATATATGCGTTGCGTATGATTGAAGAAAAAAAATAGTTTTGAATGTTCCTTTCTTGCTAAGAAATAGCCATACAGCCAGTCAAATAGTTGATAACTATTAATTTTAAATCACACCATACCTTTCAGTAAAGAATCCGGGACTCCAGTATAAAAATCAATCCCAATTTCTTTCACGGCTTTGTAAAAGTCTGCTGGTTCGAGGAAATCTCGAACCAGCTCGGTCATCACTCCAGCATCCTCATTACGTTTCCTTTGCTCTTCATACTGCTGAAAGAAATCATTTGAAGACAATCATTAAAAACTGATTTACGCGATTAAATGCCAAATAAATGTTGATAAACTTCATTTCACGGAATCAAATAAATCACGATACTACAGTATGTCTAATAACCATTGCAGCATTTTTAAAAGTTCATTTCTGAAAAAACTAAACTGATTTACTGGATTTACAACAATGCGTTTATATGTTTGAATACTACTAATCTTAAAGTATAAAAATCGGTTAAGACTAGATCCTTTAATGCTGCTGCGTTCATTATTTGAAAGCGTTTCCAATGCGTTGTAAATTACGATTTTTCCTGATTTTTAAAACATGTCTGGCAACGTTTCGGTAAATATTTCTTCATATAGTGAAACATTCTGGAACTCTTTAGCGAATTTGATAGGTTAGCTTTTTTGGCTTCGAATGATGACAAAAACATACCAGTGCAAGCTGCTTTAGTGCAAGTAAAGTGCATTTTAAATTTCACTAAAAATACGAGTTTCAGTTTTGAAGTTTTTTTTTAACACGAATCTGCAACCATATTTTAGTTACCGTTCCAGATCTTTCCAGAGTGTGGGTACTTGTTGGTGTGTGCTGGAAATAATGGGTGGTTCCTTAGCTTTGACTTGATGCAGAGATTAGGGCTAAATTTTGCCGTTTGTAGCAACAGCATGTAAAAAGACAGAAGGATCCTTATCGAACGATTTCAAAGCCTTGTTCAACGTTCTCGGGATCCATTGGGGGTAGGTCTAAGGATGTTTTTGGCCTGGTCTATTATATTTGTAGCCTCATGCCTGGTAATGGTATTAAAAACCACGAATTGCCATATTACTTCGTTTTAAAATATTTTGGTGGTTTTTCCATCTGACCTTTTATTTATTTTTCTTTATAGGAAAAAATACGTTTTTGATACTATTCTTTTCCTACACTATTCACAGTGAGTTAGGGATACTGGGATTTGCTGATGCATAGTTTTGTACCTTAAACTTAGCAGTATTTTATTATATGAAAGCTTTTTTAAATATATTTTGTAGTTCTTAGTAAATGAATGTCAATAAAATGCTGCAATGGTTATTAGACATACTGTAGAATGCTGTAGTAAATATTTTAGTTGAACTTGGTCTGTGTGAAATACAGAGGATAAAGGAGTAACGACATGGAAGGGGAAAAAATGCAATTTTCTTTTACTCATCTCAAGTACATCAATTCCATTTAAACGTATGTGGGCGAGAAATGTACCGTAAATTAACAAAATTCTCAAGTAATATAAATAACCACTATGATTTATAGGGTTAGTCTGGCTCATAAGTATACCCTTTTATATATGTAATTAACAACCACGCATGAGAATCTTGAAATCATTTCCAATGGATGAAATAAGATAATTAAAGACCATGTCTGTCTACTTGATGTACACTTACTTGCTCATGGCTTGGAATTTGTGCAGCTGAAGAGTAGTTATTAGAGCTCGCACCCCCACTACCCAATTTGGCTGGAAGTTGTGTCATTTTCCTGGGAAATGGAACGCTTGCACATTCAGCACCCATTAAGCCATGTTTCCGTCCATTGGTTCCTGTGCGTGAAAAAGACGCCAAGCCAACGACTGTCGAGGCGAGGATGTATTGCCGTTTGGATGAGTACCGGGGTACAGTCTTTCCAACGGTGCTCAAGTGTACAGCAGCAGCGTTTGCTCTTAACGTGTACATCTTACTTTTTTCCGAATTCATGACAGAAACAAGGGAATAATGAGAAGTTAGAATGAAAGGTAGCTCAGGGACTCCATTTTACGATTAGATGTACAAATATTATTAGAAAACTTCATGCCTGTCTTGTCTTACCTTTCTTATTGAGGGTGTAAATTTAACTGATAGAAAGTTTTACAACACGCTATCTTAAAAAGTCACCATGCACTATGCACCACTCGCCACGGAGTTTTCTTGGGCGCTTAGTTTAATAAGATGAAGAAGCTTGAGGAATAATACCAGTTGAAGTTTGCAGTCACAGTCAAGGATGAAGAATGCAATGATCGTCGCGACGTGCCGATTTGAGTAGCAATTTTCAATGGATTATTGTTCTGAGAATTGATGCTTTTCCTTTGTCTTTGATGCAGCGAATTGAGTTTGTTCAGTTCTTGAAATTACGATAATTATGAAATGCTTTTTTTATGTGGAAGGCTAATGCTCGGTTATGACTTTGACACTTGTGGAGCTCTTTTATGAGTACATTGGATGTTATGAGGTTTGGCTGTGGTTTTTAAGCCACTTGTTCACGTTGATGAATATTCAATAAAAATGTGCAGACGATTAGAATGAAGTGTCAAATTGCCGAATTGTCTTATATTCTTCCAATTGAAACCATGTGGAGCTACTTGTTATAAAAGAGAATAGAGAGTGATGACCATAATTTGTGTAATGTAGCTGTACTATTGATTATCGTTATATGCATTGCATATTGTATGTATTTGTTTAGCATTGAGCTTGTATGAAGTAACTCGTTATCAAAGTCTGGAAGTGGTACGAGTGATACGCACATTACGTTGTCAGTTGCTGTAGTCCATGATTCTGATGGTTTGCTGGAGGAGGAGTTTAATTTTTATAAACTAGTTAAATGATATGTGGTATGATGAATTTTGATGATGATGAAGAAGTTGGAAAATGCAATTTGAGGCCTATAAGCCGTTCCATGCAGACAGAGATTGATAACGTTTGACTTGAACTTCACACTTTATCTGAGTCATTCTAATAATACATATGTTACAATGAATACGGAGACAGGAAAGTAATAAAATTGTTAAGCTGTTTTGTCTAAAGCGGTTTTTGCTGATAAGAACTTTGCGTCAAAATATTCTACTAGGCCGGTAAGATTGAAGCTAGAAAAGCTGGTAATAAATATATTAGGTTGGTGATAATTGAAAAAATAAATAAAATTAATGTTTTCAGAGGAAACAAGCTTGTTGAATTATTTGTGTGTACATTTTCTCAATTGCCCTTGCATGGATGTGGAATTTTATTTAAAATGAGCTGCACAGAAATAAATGTAATTCAAATTGCATTTCACAGAATGAGTGACTTTGTAATGACAAGTAGTGGATGTGCTCTTCATATAAAATATTTTACAAAAGTTATATTTATATTTTCAGTCCGCCAATATCACAGGACTATGACATCTAATGCATTTATCAGAAACTATTCAAGGCTGATTATATAACTAGGATGTTACTAATGATAGTAGAATTGCAGAGGAAGTATGAAAAACCCCATGTGCGTAACCCCATGTGCCGATTGTATACCTTAGGAAGCATCTTAAATTGCCATTACATATTCTTCAAATACCCTTAATTAATTGTGTGATGGATGGCTGAGTTTTTAATATTAAGGAAGGTTACTTTAGAAAATCGACGGGGAGTAATGTGAATGACTGCTAAAATTTTATGTTTACATTTTTATGCTTTGACTTCAACAAAGCTACCCACCAAGCTCGGCCAAAATTTTACGTTCAGTCTACCGCATAGTCTACCGCTGTGATGTGATGATGAGTGATGATGCTTAATCCGTTGAAATTGTAGACTAATTCGATACTTTTTACATACAACTTACAATCACAGCTACATACATTGACCTTCTTGAGTCTAAATGCATTTTAGTATTCCAGTATTGTTGGGTCTCGCTCCACGTGAATAACAATGTTTAAAGTATGAAAACTCATTATTTAAACAGATCATTTAAAAGGTTAAAATGTTTATGCTAACATTCGGTGCCGACCGACTCAAACTTATACTACATTCCAATACTTTCATTAATCAAAGATATATGGGAGATTTTCGCAAGGCATTAAAGTGATTAAAAACACTGTTGGCCAATTTAAAGTGAACTTTCACTTTGAATACATAAAAAATAAACCCCCATCCAATGAAAACTTTATTGTTCTGCAAAGATAAGTAGTCATTTAATTAAACTAGCCTTGAATACTTATAATTTTTGTTAAAAGACAGAGATAGCTTTTTGCATTCATATAAGAGACATTTACACATGATAATTATAATATTCTAGTCTATCAGAGTAAATTTATATTTCAAATATTCGTTTGCGAAATCCATACATATGAAAGTAGACTGAACTCAGAACGAGAAACAAATCAAATCAATAGACCCTCCCCTCCCCCCATCGCATTCTTAAAAAGGATACGTCAATTTTAACTAAAAGCTTTTTCCTTACAGGTTGATAAAATAAACTAAATCTAATTCACAGAACCATCCAGTTATTTTTACACTAAAAATGTAAAACTTAATAAAAAAATACGAATACCCTCGTCCACTGTATCTGATAGCCCTCAACCTTGAGAGCTTGTTGTTCCATGTTCCATTCTATTTTATAAGGAACAAGTCTGCACTTACCTATTTTATCATCAACTGTCATAAATTCATTATAAAAGCTGAAGCAGGGAAGCTTATCCGCTTTCCTGAAGTGTCAGAATAACATAAGAATTTTTTCCCACTTTTTAGTTTTAATGTAAAACCAAAACCCTTTTCTCCAATTTTAGGTATTTGCGTCTTAAAATTGGTATTATTCACCGGTGTATGGCATGGCAGATTAGACATTCCATTACTTTCTTGTCAGGCCACTTTGTCAATGTGACATTACTTCTTATCCTTTCTCCGTATTTGCTTCTGCAACTGTTGCTATAATATATTGACTCCTACACTTTGTTTCTATCTATAGAATTATTTTTCACGACAAAACTTCATTTGCTTTTAGTAACCAGTAATCAGATTAGATCACTAAAAAGGTTTGGTGATTTTGGATCTTTATTTGATTGAACAACAATAGCCACGTGCCATATGTAATGTGTGGGCGTTGCTGTTCCTCCATCAAGTAATTTAAGTGATGCGCATCAAATAGCAAAACTTGATTCGGAGATTAAAAGGCAAACTGTTTTTTATATCATTAGTATTTCCTCCTTACTTTTGATTGGAACATTTTGCCACTTATCGAGATTCAAAAGCAATTGTGAAAGTAATGCCAATGCAAGACTTGTAGAAACATTTTCCTGGATCAACCTTTATTTACATCCTACAATATACGAAAATATGACACATTTGACAATACACGACAACGAGGAGGCAAACTAATTACTCGTTTAATTCTCTCTTCATCTGAAGCCATGATTTATTTCGGTTTCATAACGTATTTTAAATCTTTATTCAATGATGATTTGATGCTACGTCCTTGTCAGGGTATAAAAATCGACCAAATTACGAATTGAAAGACAAGTGTTATCAGAACATTTTGGAATTATGTAATGGGGTATAAAAAGAAATACACCGTTCTTACTTTTATTCTGTTAAAGGATGCTCACACGCACGTGTAAAATATTCTTTTGATGTATGTAATCAAAATTCTCGCAATTTATGATGTATGGTTTTACAAGAAACCTAATTTGTAATAAAACTAACTCAATGTGACCATATTACCATCAATTTTGTGCTAACAAAAAATGAAGACAGGAAACGTTTTCAAAACCATCAATCAATCAACTATCAATCAAATAGTTTATTTTAAAATATCCGATTTTTAGAACATACTTCATCAATCGTCACTTCGAATCATTCACTGCCGTGGTGGATGTTACAACTTCAACAAAAATGAATAAAACTGATGACTGATGTTTCAAGCCTATTGGGGCGAAGAGAGAAAGACAATCCTAAAGCAACCAGTAGACTCTTTCATTACTTTCGTCCGTTAACCTATTTTGGCATACACAGAAGTATGTACCTCAAATTGTTCATCGTGGGTTGGGTGGGGTAGATGTTTGTTCGTAATTTTTAAAAGTAGTCATCTACTGAATTTATGAACTACATGAATTTAGAACTAAACATTTTTGAACATCAGAGTTTAAAAAATAGCATTATTATTAGTAATTAGAGATACATATGTAGCGCATCTTCCCCTAACTAATAGCTTTATAATTACTAAATATTCCAATAAAGCCGAGCTTTCTTCTCTTCCAATTACTTGTGCAGTAGTGCAAAGAATCAAGATCTACACTTCATAAAAAACATTATCAATGATCTGATATACATATTGGTTTTATTCATTAGAGTACTAAAATCATTTCTTGAAATGAGTATTAAGATTCACTATCATATTCAAGGTAGTCCGACAAATTGTTTTCTTAATTAAAAAATATATTGAATCATTGGTTGGTATATTGGCAATTTAACTAACACATTTCAATGAATCATTCGTGGATTGAAGATTATCAATTCTCACTTACCTGACGTCTTTGTGCATGCTTGGCTGAATGGAATTCTAGAACTGTACATAATATATTGTCTACATCTGGAAGTTAGCAGAAGAATTCTCATCGGGGAACACAAGACATGAGTAAGCGATGAAGAGAAAAAGTAGTCAATTCAGTGAGCAGAGCTGCCAATTCTCTTGAGAGAAAACGACGTCTACAAACAGGGAATCATAATGATGTCTTCTCCTTTTCATCAAGGACCAGTGCTCAATCGTATCACTTATAAAAGTAACCGTTAATCTGTCATCCGCTTTCACTACTACAAGTCTATATTATAAGCAGTTTTAACACTAGTATATGAGTATTTTTACTTTATGGAAGATAAAATTGCTCTTCCTCTGTCATAGTCCAAATATTTTGACAGTCACTTGCATTTTTCGGAAATAGAGTTTTTCAGAAAATCTGAAAAGCACAAATATAAAATTGCATTTCAAATTATTATGCTACTCTTTCTGAAATAAGCTGTAGTCTGAAAGTTACAGCGACCCGTACTTGCAGCTTTAAAATATTTTGTTTAGCCACTGGTTCTTTACAAACGGAGTTTCTTTCTTGATTCTGACTCCAGCAGGATATAACACTCGTGCTTGAATCTGGTTTTTCTCATTCTGCTACAAGCAAGCAGTTGGATACACGCTTTTGTCGTGTACTTCGAGTCTCATCAAACAGAAGCTTACTAAAACATCCTTCCTTTCCTGGTGTTGTTCGTGGTGAAAACAGTAACAGAGCTTGATATCAAGAGTTCTCAGTTTCATGTTCCATACCGTTTCTTCAAAAACCCATGCTAATATGATAGCATTTTGTAAACAGTAGGCTCTTAGCACTCCCAAGTTTGTCAACCTCTCACCGAGTAAATCCCGGTGTCATTTACTTCCACTTGTTTATTAAATAATTTTTTTGCAAAAAAGTGTCTTTTTGTTCTGAATTATCTGAACGCAAACAGTTTCTTGACATAAGAAAAAACAGCGCATGAAGTTAATAGAGATCGTTGCTATTTCCATTTCAAAGGAATTCATGTGGTTCATGCAATGGCTAGACGAAATCGTTTGATCTCAAATTGCCCCACTTGTGGTGCTCACAACATTATAAATTATTCAAAATATTGTACAAAGGAATTCTTCCTGATTATTTGTTCATATGAGATTAAGTACTAATCCCCCCGGTACGAAAAGAACACAGATAGCATGAGCCAAGCCTCATCTTTATCAAGCGTATAAAAAATCGTCTTTTGGTATAACAATGTTTAAATATCTGACCGTTTCCAAACTGTGGAATAAATTTGTCTTGAAATAAAGAGATTGTCACGACTCCGTCCTTCAGTTTGAAGTTTATACAATATCTCAGTACAACAATTTAAAATTTTGTCATTAAACCCTCCAACCAACCAGGATTACGGATGCAGACAAAGTATTCAAACAATTTCAGCATGGATGTCTCCCAACCCCAACAATCATTAACTTCGTCCCGGGCAATTATGTCAATGCCAAACACATTGGAGAAATACAAAGGAAAGAGTAAACTGTCTATCAAAGTTACTTTCACCAAGTCTGCATTCCTGTGGAATGTCCTTCGAAGTGTTTTATTTGGGAAGCACACTAGTTACTACTCCCTACTCATATTATGCTACCTGTTTTCAGTAAGTATTGGACTGACGGATGGGGAACCACAAATTATTTATAGTAATGCAAGCAGTACCTCGGAGGAACTAGAAGCTTTATCATCACAATCATTAATTGGGACAATTCGTATGCACAGAAAACCAGTAATAAAAGAGACTGATCAGCGAGGAAGTGGGGACGGAAATGAGGAGGATGTGGAATTCGCAATTCAGCGTACCACACTGTACCCTGTTCAACTTGTGCAAAATTCAATGCTCTCCATAAATAATCAGAGTAGTGCTGTGAAAGAACATACTGCGTCCGTTATAGCATCGTCCTTTCGTAATATTGATAGCCAAACGACAAATTCGAAAGAAGAGGCTGAAAGAGTTCAACCTGAAGAGCCAAGTCCAAAGAAAAAACCTAGAAAATGTCAGCGGAACGCTTTGAAAAGATGTATCGATGGACTACCTCCAATGAACGATACCGGATTACCTACATCTCCTGAAGCGGTCAATAGAGCATGTCGGTAAGTTTGTATTGTTTGAAGCATTCCAAATTTTTTAGTTAATTTAATTTCAGTAACTTAAGGTAGAAAATCTATCAATCAAGGGGAGAATATGGAGTATATTGTAGTTAAGCATCAAATATTTATTATCAAAGAGACTCTACTCATTTAGAAAACAGGCGATTGTAATCATATCCTATAAATAAACTAGACCAGTAAACAAAATGTTTCTTTCAAGCTATAAAAGTATGCATAAAATAGTATGATATCTT
>JAQIWN010005269.1:0-10099 GCA_034699025.1 Entomobrya cf. arborea Gr-Col-00668 | reverse complement strand
TAAAGTCGTCATCATTATCTTCTTTTGCTTCATTTCAGCTACGTCGTTATGATCGCTTTTACAGCGGGTTTATTTACACTTAAATCTAAACCCAAAATGTTATAGTCTAAATGTTTTTTAAAAATTTTAAACATTTTCTTTACTTTAAAAAAGTAAAAAATTTCGACTACAATAAAAATATAATGTTGATATTCTCCTTCATTTGTTTCACACATGTAAATTTTTTGGCGCAGTACTCTTGTAATTACAAACTTGCACTGATTTAAACTTGCTGCTAACGTGCTGTTGCTGTATTTCTACTTTATTATATTTCTTTACTTTTTGTCGGGTGGGTCTTATTTATATTTCTCTACTTTTTGTCGGGTGGGTCTTATATATAATATGTAGGAAATTTATTGCTGTCGGGTGGATCTCATACATAATATGTAGAAACTTTATCTTTGTCGTGTGGACCTCATACACAATATGTGGAAAATTTGTCTTTGTAGGGTGGGTCTCATATATAATATGTAGGAAATTCATCTGTCGGGTGGATGTTAGGTACACATGAATTTTTTTAAAAAACTTTTTTGTTGGGATGATTTCAGAAACCCAAATAGAAAATGGTCTGCTTTTTGTGGAATAGATTCCAAATACAATGTTTCAATTTAGTTTTTCGCTTTTAGTTAAGTGGATACTTTTTTAGGGATTTGGTGGGGGTTAAGCTGGGATTGCGTGGAATGGTATATTTATCTTCTTGCATTTTTAATCCGTTTGGACGCTCCGTTCTGTTTAAACAATCATTCGCATATCCACGGCATTAGTGACATCAGGAACACAGTAACTGAAGGAATTTCTCAAAATCAGAAATTAGCAATTGTTAAGTATGCATTTAGACAAGAGCGCAAGAATATCGACAAAAAATATTGCTTTCATCAAGAGGATGAGTAGTGTCCAACATCAAAACCTGAACTGTGCTAGCTAAAGTGCAGTAACTATTCACCCAATACGCAGAAACCATCAATTAAGCCTAGTTTTGCTATTGTCACCATATCTGCATGGTTATATGCCTTGCCATGTTTTACATGAATTTGCGGCAGAACACAAATGAAATGATTTTGAGTTAAGTCTTAACTGCGCATTAAATGGGGAGTGTATGGCAAGAGAGGGGGGACATGAACTAGATTACCATGATGACGAGGTAGATGAGGACTTGAGGTATTCATTTAGACAAATGTTTTCCTACCCAAGAAGGGGGTGTTGTGAAAATTTTAAGGATACTGAGCGGAAGCGAAGGAGGATTCTTCAGAATTGGGACAAAGACAAAGTTGAAAAGTTTATGGAATAGAATGGTTTAGTAATAGTTTTCCCCGGCTCTCTAGTGACGGAGGCTTAATCAATGTCTTGCCTCCCAAGAAATAATACAGGCGGACCGCACACTTGCTTTTATTACGCAAGCTTAAAAATCCAGAAATTGCAAATATTATTTGCTACAATGATATAGATTACCATTTTATATCAATTTTAAATTACCAAAAATTCATTGATTCCATTGTAAATTAATTTTGTTCATTAAATATGGGATAAAAAATATATTTGTTAAATTATTATTGTTTGTTTTATTTTATTGTCATGTGAAATCTTGTTCAAAAAGTAATAATGATGAATTTGTTTTGGTAACTATTTTTTTTGTATTTTTAGTTTAATTTAATTTAATTTTAGTAACTTTTAAGACTTTGACTATGTTTGTTTTTAATAAATTTGTTCAAATCAAAAAGTGATGCAATGATCGAAATAATTTATTGGATTGACATAATTGCATATTTGTACATAATGAACACTTATTGATATATCGTCGGTCATAAATAATGAACACAAGAAAAAAAGAACCCAAGAAAAAAATGAACACAAAATATTTTAACGATGACGACGACGAGGAATTTCCCAACTACTATACGTATCAGTTTGGTTTAAGGGTGGTCCAAAACTAGAGGTGGGCCTTAGAACGGGATCAACTACAAACAACAAACAGACAAAGGAATCTTGGAACAACCGGGGATCTGAAAGGGGATTATTATTCTCACTTTGCTGATTGTTGGGTTGGGCTGCTGGTGGTGGTGGGATGAGTGTATGCTCATGGTTGAGCTGAATCATTTGTAGTTGGATATCATCGTCGTCATCGTCATTCCATAGATTATGTTGGAAGTTATAGGCTAATCCAGCTCTCCTCCGTGCATCTAATCCTATCTGCCAGTGCTGACGCTAAAAGAAGTCAATATCCGCGCAAAAACAACAGCAGAGGAACCAGAAAGTCACAAAGGAGAGCATGATGAAGATAATGACGAAGAGCCAGTACTGCGTTATCGAAAATTAAATAAGGAAAAAATAATTAGTAACATGAATGCACATTTTCACAAAAATTCGTCAAAGTACTTTACAATACCCACCTGACGAATTTGATAGGGACTGGAATGCGGATGGGATACCAGGCTCGTCAGGGGCAGCAGTCACTTCCTCAGGGCACATGGTGTCAGCCTGGTCACCTCCCGTCAAAACCAGCAAAAAAACAAGCATAAAATTTCATAGATGCATATAAAACACCCATTTAGATGGAACTTGCAAAATAATAGTTCCCATCCATCCCATCCCATAGCACGCATCTTCCCACATCCCAAAGGTACTCAACCACCCACGCACAGTCATCCTCCACAACACATGGTCCCAGTGTAAAATTGAAATGGACTGTGGAGAACAAAGAAAAAATATTATGACGATAATGATGACGATTACACAACACAACAAATAACAGACAATACGCACATATAACACACAAAAAAGAATCACAAATTAAACACATTACGTAAGTTTAATACACTTACATTCATGTTGAGAGGTGGTCCGAGTTCGTCCGAGTGGGTTGAATTCAGCATGCAATGTGAATAGCTTTGGAATGTTGTTTACATCGCAAGCTGAAAAAAGTAAAGTTGAATGGTTTTGGTGGTCAGTCTTAATGACCACCACATGCATGCATACAACTCAAAATCAAACAAAGTGTTTCAAATCAAATGTTTTAACATAGGCGATGATGCACGAATATGCATCCACGTTAAATGTAATTTACAAATATTTAACATTTAAATTCCTATTTGCGTTAAGTCGTAAATTTAATCTGAAGTTAAGTAAACCCATAACAATTCCTATACTCACAACTTTAAGCACCAGTTTTGCATAACAAGTTACCCTTTTCCAAAATTCTCAACACATAATTACATTTTTGGTAGTATTTTGTTAGTAAATAGTGTTTAATGAACCCGAATGACACTTTTGATCAATTGATAGAATTGAATTTTTAGCCAATTCGAATTTTAATAATAGTCGATTTATTTTATTCGAGTCAGAAATCAAATGAATATGTTGGAATTTTCATACAATTTGCTAGTATTTTAAAAGAAACTGCAAGCCATGACTAATCCAGTAAACCGATATGCCGTACATTTTAAAATTAAAATAATACACAAAACCTGATTTTAGTAAAGGCAACTACATATGCTGTCTAATCATGTGTCTGGCTTTTCATTAGCCGTGGTTTTAGGCAAGTGCGACTCATGCAGAAATAAACATGATGGCCATAAACAAAATGCAACTCTTATAAACATAATATGAAATGTTCTGTACAGGAAAAATAATTAGCTAATTAAACACTTTTGTAAGTTGGTAACGAAGTCACGAGAATTTGGATAAATTTAACTGAATTAACTAATAAGATTTATTTTACAAGAGAACTGAAACGTTGGCTTGCTTCAAGCTTGCAGATTTTTTTATAAATTCGATGATATCATTTCTGAATGATTACTTAACAGTAATAATTTGAAAAACATTTTTTGAAGTGTATAACTTGAGAGATAATTTTGGATTGCATAATAAATAGACTTGGTAATTCGAGAAAGAAAATAACAGTCAAATGATTTTAATAATATTTCAAAATATTTATAAAGTTATAATGAATAATATCACGGATCAAAGCATTTTGTAAATGATTAAAACCTAAAATCGTCACAATTAATTTAAAGCTACTAAAACTCAATATATTTAATAATTTCAGTTTTTTCTTTCAATCCATTCGTTTTTTGGGTCGGGTTCAACTTCCGTATACACTACTGGATTTGGATTTAGTTTCATCTTTGACCTATCGCGGAAGCCGTTTATCTGTGCTACAGAGGAAATTCATGAGCCAATCAAGTGTTCAATTTTGAAAACAAGCTATTCAAAAATTAAATCAGACCATTTAATGATTCTGTTGAATTACTGTATTTTTAAACCTAATTTCTTTGCAAAAAAATAGAATGTTTCACTTTGACGAGCTCTGAAGAGACGATGGTTGTACAAAAAGCAATAGCTTCCGGTAAGGGTACCGGTGAAACAAAGAGGGCTCATCCAGCCGTTGGATTTCCGCAACAGTGGACATGACGTAGCGACAGCGTCTGCCTTTGACAGCCACAACGACAGAGAGAACCCAAGTCTTCAGGTGACATGTGTCCCTTGACAAAAGTTGATGTACATTGACTCCTCTATCGAAATCCACGATAAAACAAATTCACCCATAAGCTAACACGCGAACTTGTTTGAACTCCTGTCCCCAGGGGCTTTGACCTCGAAAGCTGGAAATCACTAGCGATGACGGTCTTAACCTCAGGTCCCTGTGCGCCAAGTTTGAAGAGAATCGGTTGACTCCTTTAAAAGTTAGAGCGCGAACGGACAGACAGACGAACAAACCAATCGCATAACTACGATGAAAACATTCATCTTCGTAATAATTCGATGAGTATAGAAATCACTCGTATAACTTATAGTCAATATATTATATGACGGAATATACATTATCAGTCATTTAATTCTAAACCTCGCAAATGAGTACGATGACATTCAGTTAGCCGAGTTTTATACAAAGCATCTCTTATAACATTATATCTTTTATTTATTCATATTCATGACGGAATCCTTTACAAAGAGAAGGCAATCTGTGCTTACAGCAAAGAAAAGTGAAAGAGGTGGGTTACATTTTAATACTACGACAGCAAAACAGAGTACAAAGATGAAAACGATGAAAATTATGATGCATCATTACCAGTTAGACTTGCATTCAATATATCAAACATAAGTACTCATGTTCGTTGCGGACGAATGCGACGACTAGTCAGTTAGTTGTTTAGTTTTAAAAATAACATTTAAGGGTTTGCTTTGTTTTGTAACAACCATAGGCACTTGACCATAGGCTTTGCTTGTATTATTGACATTGACACTTGAAATGAAAACAAATCCGCATTCGACAAAAAAATCTTCTAAGACTGTTTCCACTAATAACTTTCCACTAAAAATACGGTCGACTAATTAACCAAGTCGACTAAAAAAATTCGGACACGGTCGACTGAAGGCATTTCCACTATATTATACTTACCCGTTCACTTAGAGCTTCAGTTGTGAAGGACGATGGAACAGACCCGCATGAGTATTTTGCAGCAAAGGGAGCTGCGTTTTGGTCGTCAAGTAAGGAACATGATTGGAAAAACAGTTACGATTGAATGTCTGAAAATTGTTGCACTGCCCAGTACACTACAACCGGAAACCTCTGTAAGGCTGACTTGAGATCAAACATGATAGGCCCAAGTATCGAATTTTTCATATGTGTATATGCAATGAATAATGAGCATCATGAAGTGATTGGGCGTTTATCAGTGGACGGGGTAGAGCACGGGTCAGAGCTGAAGGTGACCTATGAGCTAAGTTAGGAAGGGCTTTCGAAAGTGGTCGGAGTTTCTACTAGAAATCGGTCTGGGAATGAGGTTGATGGCGGCTTGAATTAGCGTCGGTTTTTAGGTCACGCCTTTTGCTGTTGATATGGCTGTTTTGGGGTGATCCACCTAAATGGGTTTGCAACTGGAGTAAAATTAATTGGAAGAGTCTTGTCTTGAAAAAAATTTTCACGAATTTGGATGTTGAATCCGAACGGTGGGGTTGGGGGTGTTGGATTGCAGTTATGCCTTGAGAGAGGCGGATACTCCGTCACAGCACCAAATTATTTATGCGCTCATATAAACCATATATGTATTTTGAAGAGAGGCATAACTAACTGGAAAGCAAGAAATATTCAATAAATAGTCGACATTCTGACATCGTCAGGGGATAAAGGTGGTCAATAATTTTCTTTGAATCAAATTGTCCCAGTTCGATAAGGCGTACTGACTATGTGAAAGAGAAAAGAAATAACCTATAAGATTACCTAAAATGTGAATGGGTAAAGTTTTGGGGTCTGTTGATTAGCTTGGTGAAGTTACCAAAGTGGGCTTTCAAAGAGGGAGTAATATTATTAGAAAAAGGGGTACGGGTATTGCGGTTATGGATTTTCTATCCAAATCGTGAGGGTTGGGGAGTTTGCCATAAATTGGATTTGAAAAAGGAGTTGACCCTTTCACAGCATCCAATAATTTCAGCATTCACCATAAATCCGTACATATATTTTATGTAAAAATGATACTGGAATTTTGAGTTTGATATGAATAAAAATTCAGCAGTAGCAAAAGTGGTCCTGCTGATGTCTTCGTACATGAAATTTAGATTGGCGACAAAGTGTACTTTTTTCCTACATGGTCTGTGCATGTGATGTCGACAGAAGTAAGGTGATCCTGGTTCTTTTCAATTGGTATCGTAGAAGACAGCAGCATTTGCAGGGGGTATGCTTTATGCTGACTCCAGATTGCTTGACTACTCATTAGAATAAAATTGAATGAAACGATAAGAATAAATAGAAATAAACCTAAAATGCAAATGCATTCAATTAAAGAAAATATGCAGCGGGATGATAATGTTCTTACCTTGCTTCGATTTTGATATGTGGAATAGTTTAGAGTGCATGCCAGCAAGGAAGAAAGATAATGATGCATGGATGCGTTGGTATTTTAGCTTTTTGGAGAAATGATGTGGTTCGGATTTGTCTTCACTTCATATTACACGGGCGGTTCTAATCTATAAAGTATGCTATTTCGTTCAGTTGATTATCTTTTTAGGCTATCTCGTGGTGACCACACTTGATTTGCTGCTCTCTACTTTGCAGAACGCAAGCGGAGAGTTATTGCTTACCGAAAATTACTAATATTAAAAAAAATTCAGTGTTAGACTAGAAAAGTAATACTTTAACTGTGAGATCTGTTAGCGCATTGAGAGAAGTTAAGTAAGCCAATATTTTGACTGTCTGTGAGTGAACTAGTGACAAAGCTGAAACATGGGTAGAAAGTAAGTTGTTTTAAATTAATATTTTAACATGTGTGCACTTTAAAAAATAGTTGAGTATGTGCAAAAAAAGTGTCACTCGCAAGCCTGAAGAAGTCATAGTTGAGTTAATGTTCTTTGCTGTTGATTTTGTTTAGGCGCAAAGGCAAGTCATCTTGCCCTTGTCTATTTTGTGGGGCTGTTCCTCGTCGCCAAAATTACCACCTTTTGTGTCATATTGAGGAGAAGCCGTTTCACTGCAAAGTCTGCAAAAAGGAATTCAACTTGGTCGAAAACAAGAATGCACATGAACGAATACATGATCAAAACAAACGCTTCTCGTGTGGAATTTGTGAACGACAATTTCGTGAAAAGGGTAATCTAGCAAGGCAAAGTAAAGAAGTTCATTTGAATGAGAGGCCTTATCCCTGCATTCTCTGCAGCCACAAAGCCAAATCCAAAAGTGAATTGAACAGACACCTCATGATCCACACTGGCAAAAAGAATTTTGAATGTGAACTTTGTGGAAAAGAGTTTGTGCTGTCCTGCAATCTTAACTAGCACCTTCGATGGCATACTGGAGAGAAAGCATATAAATGTTTTATGTGTAGTAAAGATTTTGCGATTCGTAGAATGTTAGATGACCACATTCGCTGCCTCCATTTGGGGGAGGTCTACATCTGCACAAAATGTGGAAAAGAATTTGGGTATCGGTCAAGTCTTATTCTTCACTATAAAAAAAGTTGCAAAAAAGACTGACAAAAATTCATGATGACTATGACAGTTTGTGGTAATCTTAACGGCATACCAGAGAGAAGACAAATTCAATAAATTTAAGATTAAACACATTTTCAATTTCCTTTATACATTTCTATTGCAATAAATTGTAAAATCTGCTTCAAGTTTAGAAATTATTTAAGCTTTCAAAGTATTGCCGCCAGTTCGGACTACTTATTTACATAAATTATGATTAGGATTGATACTAGCATTAAGAAAAATCGTGTAAAAAAATTCTATGACACTCACTCTGGTTTACTAATTTAAACAGATAATTTGTGTTAAATATGATTTATAATTAGTGAATGATTTATATATCAATTAGATAATCGTTAAAAAATAATTCATGACATTGACTGTAGTTTTAATACTTTAAATAAACAAATATTGTAGAAAACGTAATTCGCAATGAATCATTTCCCTTCCTACTACATCTAAGCATTATTTTATCTATACCACAGAAGTTGAAAAAAATAGGTAGCACACTATAACCACACTGACGTAAGAGAACTGTGGAATTTTGGGCATATCTGTAAAATTCGTACGCATAAAAATATTCATAACTAACCGAATTCATTAACCCAATTTTTTTCGGGGACACCTATTCACTTGATAATTACCTATTTAAGTGAAAGAAGAATATGTGGAGGATGAGACTGTTTATGTCTTCGGACTGTCACCATTATCACGTCCACCATCACCAACTTCCGGTTGAGATATTGACATCATCAGTGGATCAAACAGGTCGTTAATTTCCTTCGAATCATATTGCCCCAGGTCAAATAAATTCATCGCCTACTTGGAAAGGCTTCCCTTGGGATTGGTGAAAAATTGATAACCTTTGTGACTACTATTAATAAGTGATTTTGAAAGTGTAAATGTTAATTGCAAATTCGAAAGAAAAAAATCAGTCCAGAATGCTGCTCAGGTTGCTAACGTTCTCATCTGGAATCGATTTAGATTTCAGATTGGAAATGGAATGTGGAATAGTTTCGAGTGTGTGTGTGAATAAGTAAGGTAAGGAAATTAAATGGAAGACTATAATGAAATTATGTAGAAAAATAAAATGCAATTGAGTTCTTTAAAAATCAAGCATCCTAAAAATAAAATTGATTGCTACATATTGCTAGGTACGGAATGATCATGTGAACAGCTTGCAAACTCTGGAGTTTATTGGAATGGCATTCGTCACGAACCGCTCAAAAATTTTGTAAAAAATAAATTGCTGGTAAAGAGAAATACTTGAAGTTTTTACGTGAACATTTACATTATGTGCACAGGTGCTTTGTAATACATGTTTGCTTACAAGAATTTTTTTTAAATGGTAAAAAATCACTCAAAGTATTTATAATATCATCACTGAATCAATACTGCCCTGCATTTTTTAAAAAGACATCAAGAAAAATCTTTCCATTAATCTGGTATAGAAATCTTTCTCAAGAGTTAAGAAAATGCAAGAAAAATTGAGCTTGTAATATTTATAATCTTGATGACCTGACCCACCTTTTTTGTCAACTTAAACAAATACAAGTTATCCTAAAAAATTATTTCCTATAAGCTGCCTAATTAATTAATTATCTCAAGTTTTTTGGTATTTTTTTGTAAAGTATTTTATATTATGAATACTGTGAAAGACAATTACGTTGATTGTGACAACGGACAACCAAATCGTATTGAAATTTTTCGTAATTTTACCGCATGAAAATAAATGAAATAAAATTTGAGTACATGGATTTTGTGCAAACGTATTACTTGATGTTGGTTCTTGTCACGTATTTAGTTACCTTTAGTTAGACAGTAGCATTTTTCAGTCAAGATTGGATTACTACTCATTTTAATAAAACTGAATGATATAGTCTTAAGGAGAGGATTTAAACATTCTCCATAAAGAAGACATGTAAATTTCCCCCTTACGAGTCCGCATTTTTGCCAAGTACCTATGAAAAATATACACCGGCCACTTCGAAAACTCAGAGTAGAGCACAGCAAAGAAGCACAGATCTAAATTCACTGAGCTAGAAAAATTCAATCAAGCCGACAAATAATGCATAGTATCCGATTTATCACAGCACGCATTAGT
>JAQIWN010005268.1:0-10100 GCA_034699025.1 Entomobrya cf. arborea Gr-Col-00668 | reverse complement strand
CCCTACCGCCACCACCACCATCATCATCTCCTCTGTTGCTACAACTGCTGTTTTGTTATGAAATCTAAGCCTTTCGCATATCATATCCTTCAGTTGAATGTGTATGCATGCTGCACACAAAAATAAATATATGGGAACCCGTACGAAATTATTATTACTATTATTATGATGTGTATACAAAGTTATGACATTTTCCCTTAATATTATCATCTTGTTTACTGCTTTGTTGATATCATTACGCTAGACTCCTACAAACTACTGCACACACATCACAGCAAAGCACACCAACCAGCTAACACTATTATTACAAAGTTGGCAATCCCTGCAACTGGAAACGAGAGAGACTGTGTAGCAAGGGTACTAGCTTACAAACAGATACAGAAATAGGAATGGAATGAAAGAGAAAACGTGCAAATATAAGTAAAAGTGCAGGAATCTTTTTTAGGTTGGATGTTTTTATAGTATACTCTGGTATGATGATGTTGGGTGTTGATGATGATCATTCGGTAAACTACGAAAAAGGTCAGAGACCGACCAGAAGGAGAAAAAAACAGCTCAACTCTTTTCTCTTTTACCTTATTCTGCTAGAAGAGATGGTAGTAAACACACAGCCGTTAAGGCTTGCAGTTCTGTTCGTTTTTCGGTTTTCCAGGAAGGAGAAAAAATGTAGAATAAGTTTTGCACATACACTCACCAAAAAACTTACTTTTTAACAATTTTATTCCACTCCTCTACTACTCCACTTGTAGTTGCACAGACATGTTAATATGTAATATATTCAAGTAGTTTTACGGTACAGTATAGTTTTGTATTCTTTGTTTGCGCTGTTTCCTTTTATTATACGGGAATATTTACTTCACAGATACTTTTTTGCAAGAAGAAAACGCAAAAATTTACTATATTCATGTGAAGCACTATTTCTTCGTGTAGACCAAACGAATCTTTTTTCTCTAAGTACAAATACGACACGCTGTCAGGGACTCTGATATTTGCTTTCTGTTGTTGTCGATGTTATGTAAAAAGGAAACTCCTTTATCACTAACAAAACTGGAACGAGAGCACATGTAGCCATGCAGCATTACTTTGTATTTTATACTTTTCTTCCTTTCATGTTTCTGGAAACAGTAATAAGCAAGAAAATAGTTAAACCAGAGAGATTATGTAACTTACATACGTAACATATATGTATCTTTTTTACGAGACACCCACAACACAACAACAGGAAATACACAAAAGAAGTAAAAATAGATCACAACAAGCTTGTCATTGTTGCTGGTGACGAGAACATGGACACAGATGAGGAGGATTCTTGTACAAACAACAAAAAAACTAGATTTTACTTGAGTATGATCGACTTTCCACGAAAAAGGTTTTTCAGACGAGTGGTATGAAAAACTTTGTTGTCGGTTTTGTTGGTGAGACACGATAGGAAACAGTATGTATGTTCTACACGGGATCACGATTGACAATACCTCACAACTGACAACCAAGATAGTGAATGTCAAACATTCAGTTTTCCTGTGTACGATATGATGATGTGTGTTTTAGAAACAGGTAAAAGGAGAGTTTCGTTGTTGTTATTTGTACAAAGATTGTATCATTCCATTGTAATTGTATACCACATTTTCTGAGACTCGTAAGTCTTGTTTTCTCTTTGTTACCTATGTAATATGGGTAAGAAACGAAAGGGACTATGCACCCTCAACTCCCACGCACACTATTTCAATCACAGTAACACTGAGCTGACAAAGAACGAATCAAACAACAAACAACTTTTCTTTGGACCTTCACACGGTAGATTGTAAGTACAATTTTTTTAACCAGAAGAAGTTTTGTGGCATTTTTTTGTGTTGAAGTTGAATCTGAAAGCTCTATAGAATGTTTTTCTGAAACATAATCCTGGAAATTGTGATGAAACGTGCCACAAACAGACAACTTGCAAAACAAATCCTTATCCACTTGGTTGGTAGATTGTGAAAGCAAATGTACGTTTTTTGAATACGACTTACCAAATCAGCAAGTCGCTAAAGAACTATGTGAACAGTAATGAGCAAAATTATAAATGAATGAGATTTGAAGATAACAGGAGACAATGAACGATAGCGAAAAAAGTTTTTCACATGAGCTATTAATGTAATGGAAAGTTTAATTTTGTAGAGTTTTGAAATAGTGATGATAATGACCGACAAATCTAATCCAGAATATACAATATATGAATTACGTGCTTTATATTCTGGAGAATCATTCAACTTGAAAAGTTGCTTTACATTTAAATTTTCAAGATATTAATCGAATAAAGTTGAGTGAAACACACAAAAGACCGGTTAGTCTTTAATTGCTCTCCTGCTTCTTGCATTTAGATGATGAATACAAATAATAAAAGTTGGTCTGCTTCTTGTGTGAGAAAATTAAACAAATTCAAATTCACTACGATTTTTTGCTGGCTTTCATGAGTTAAATGTCCAGAATACAAAAACGTTCATTCCCCGCCGTTATACTGTCAGAGAATTTTAATTTCTCAGCGTGCACTTGTCAATTACTGATATTTAAGAGGATGTTTTCGATAAACTCTAGAAATTCAAAATAATAACCACATGAAAAGATTCTGACGAACTTTTTTTCTTTCAATTCCAGCACAAAATAATAAATAAACGAGAGTACAAACACTTTAAATTCCAACAAGTTTGATGCTACTGTGTGGTATTAACTTAAGTGTGAGAAAAATGTTTCCTTCCAAACAGTGTTCACGAAACACTTTACTCCTCCGCAAACGTCAAAATGCACGCATGCACTTGTACACGATTCTCTACCCATTCAATTTTCAATTTGAATCAGAATTTTTTTTCAAAGTCCGAACACTTGTGAAAAAATGGATAAAACGAGTAGTGTGGAGGTGTTGCCAACACGAGAAGTAGTCACAGACTGAAGACCAAAGTTGATCAGAACTGAGGGTAATCTCAACATTACCCAAGTTTACTAGCAACAACGACAGAAAGAACATGTAGTATAACGCTGCGGTAAACGTACATAAGCAAGGAAAAGAAGGGACTCTTTCGTGTGTTTCTCACTCTTTTACATTTACATCGAGTCGAGCAAGAAGAGTGAGAGCTCTTGTACGTTCATCGCTTACTTGTGAGTTGCTCGCTTTTGTGGTACGGTCTCTTGCCTTTGCTCTCACTACTCCTACTACATCGAACTATGCTATGTCTTTTACAATTGTGTGTAAAACTTACTTTTTTCATTACAACTCGGTTAGGCCAGGCTGAGCTGGAGAAGCAAGGTTTGAGCCAAAATAGAAGAGAACGGGTATCGGATATGAAAAGGACATATAAAAATCTAAATGTTTAGTTGATTTTTTTGGGTCCAACGCTTTAGCTTCTGTGTTAGTCAGTCAGAGCAAGACTGTCACTCTCTCCAGATCTTTTACTGAACAACATTGTCCTCAAGGCAAAAAATTTATTTATATGTGTGAGTACTCAGTATACTAGGGTACATTGCACACAGTCTGTCTGCACCAGGAAGGAGCCCAAGCCTTATACCACCACCACCATGATCATTACAAACAGTCCAGTAAGGAATGGTGCGATGCATTATCCAGAAAAAATATATTACAGTTTGTAATTTAAAATGTGGGAATATTTGACAAGCTGCATGCAAGCTCCAGACATATTAAAACCATACCAAAAGACTCCCGTTCTCATCAGCACCATATCGCCACTAGCTTGCTTGTAGAATACTGGAGACTTACTTCTCTTCTCCTTTTTTTGGCAGCAAAAAAGTAAAGTTTTTTTAAAAAGTATAAATGCTACCGCTGCACCACATCTTGAGCATTTGTTACACTACACTGCATGAGGTTACGTTGTACTTGCTATCCTCCGGCAGAATAACCAGTCAACTATACCTACTCCACCTAATATCTTTATTTGCCAGTGAGAATTTTTTTTTCTCACAAGCAAGGCAAAGTACCTGCAAAACTTCGGCACACAATAACATACACTTATTTGTGTAATATTACAGTTTTTCGTAGTTGATCTACATATTACTATTTACAAGCGTATAAAATATTGTATACAAATAACACATCCGTTTTTTCATGTGTGTATTGTATGTCTGTACCTTGTTGATATTACCTTTTATTCTCGAACCGGAAAAAGTGGGGTATGATGTTTGTAAAGTTGAGTGGGATTTCATTTTGATCTCTGGGCTTTATTTTGTACTGTACAAAGTAGAAAGGTGATACATGGTTAAGTGTAGTAGAACGATATTATGGTGTGCTTTTGCAAAGATACGTATTAAATTTTGAGTATCGATATCAGTACTTTTTTTCTAAAACTATATATTTATATATAATGTATAACTTTCCATCTTACATTGTTTGAATGGCAAACTTCTGAATAAAAATGTACACATGACACATACATTCATAACCAACTAGGATGTTGTTCAGCCTTTAGCGGAAGTTTGTACAATCGTATTTCGATTTCTAAACTAAAGCATATTATTCCTGGAACTGTATAGCAGCAACAGTAGTTGGTGGTAGCTGGGATGTGCTATATCCTACTTCGGTTATTCTCCACTAATGTCATATGCAACCTACCCCACTTAAGCTCTCAGGAAATAGAAAAAAAGGTACCAGCAGGTAAAAGATCGAAAGCATAACTAGACACTAGAATATTTTCCACTATTTTTTTGTTGCGCGAAATCTGACAGCACCAATTTTTTTCTGGAAAGCATTGGAAAAAGTTTTATGCTACCAAAAGAAGAACTATTTATGTACCTTTTATTTGAATAGGTATAGGGCAAAGGACAAAGATGCAATAATAGTAAAAAAATATGCGATTTTGTGGCTTGGTCGTGGCGAAAAAAAAAACAATGATAGAAGTAGTATTATTTTTGTCACATTACTATCTAACGTAGAGACGCTTATTGAAAGGTTGCTGTTTCAGTTCAGGGGATATTGGGGTACTTTATAAGTTGTAAGTCTGCACAAATATAACATAACACACAAAAAAATGTGAGACAAATGACAACGGAATACGATATGGTTGGCTGTTGATACATAGAATATTACGCTCTAAAAGTGGGGATTTTCTAGGTGTGATGATGACGATGATGAGAGCAAATGCGAGGGAAACGATATAATGGATTAGTGTCATCATCCCTTCTAGACCAGCATCAGCAGAAATGAAACAATATTTGTGCTTTCGCAACTGAATAAAAATTGCATGCGCAAGGCTTCATGATAAATACATTCATTGCATGGGAATAAATAGAAAAGGTGACGGTGGTGATGACGCCAGTACCGACTGGGGATCTGCATTATTGAATGGTTTGAGACTTCAAGTCCTAAAAATCTATTTTTAGGACGTTTGTACTTGGTATATTTTTCTGTATTTGCTTTTACTTCGAGTCTTTTTATGCATAATAATGAGAAAACAGTGAAAATGGATGATGAAAGCAATAATTTTTGTTTGAAGATGTCTATGTAGTTCTCAGTATTTGTTGACACTGGCATTTGCATCGGAAAAAAGAGGTATTATAACTCTGTATAGATAAAACACTATAAATCCTCAATATTTGTGAAAGTGGACTGGGAGGACATATTGAATAGATTAATTATGCGAGAGTGAACTAGTTGCGAATAATCGCACCGTTTTCGCAAATAAAATTAAAATTTTGCCAGACAAGCACTTGCAATTGTGATCCAACCCGGGCTTAATCATTCAACAAATATTGAGATTGGTTTGCTAAGTATTTAACGCTAGAAGCAAAAACAAAAATCATCCCTTCAATGCATGTACTTATGCACAAATCTTGCCAGCATTAACCATTATATAACAAGATGTACAACTATCTTTATTCTCTCACACCTTCAATACTATTTGCATAACGGAATGAGAGCTGAAAACCCTGGCATTATTTTGCAACTAAAATAATACGTTGAAAATTGTGTAAAACAGTGAAATTAATACTGTTTTATACAAGGCTAAATATGATACATCTCAATGTAATGGGATATATTGTAGTATATAACTATGGCTGATAGTATTTTTTGTTGTATAATTGCGTAGACATGACGTATATAAGTAATCAGATTTTACACGTGCCTTATTACCTAACGATTTTTATAGATATTATCTTTTTACCTATTTGGTACATATTTATTTTGTACACTTACATAAAATAAGCCACACTAAACCGAATACCGTATTATTACCAAAAAGTAGTTACATATATATTTCCATGTCAGGTAACGAATAATAGTAGTCTGCTTGTGTAGAAGTACTAAAATGTCTTTAAACGATGAAATTCTTTAACTTTCCTGGAACGAAATTTAGCGCGAGGACTGATATCAAGTGCAGAGTTTTATATAAATGAGAATATTTTTAAACTGTCTCATGATAGTTTTTCTAGCCAGATATGAGAAGCTTGAATGTAAAGGTGAAAAGATGTCGAATGTCGAAAATTAATTCGACCTAAAATGTAAAAAAGAGACAGACTATACGAATATCTTGTTTGCTCGTCCCTTAGTGGCTAGTGCCATTACCAATATAACATGTTGTTGGGTTTTATAGCATCAAATTTTACTGATGTTTTCAAACTCTGGCGTTACTTGAGTGTTTCCGTTGTAAGAAGTAAGTGTATTATATTTAGGACACGTTTATCATTTTTGATCGAAAAGGCCATTAGTTGGTTTGAAATCATCTCTCCAGCAGAGGTAATTGAATTGCTCGATAAGAGAGCAAAATGGATTTCGAACTGAATGGGCTTCATCGGATACGATAAAGAGCAAGAGCAAGCAGCATTTGAATAGGTATATGTACGGATGGATGGCGACGGAAGTTAATTGAAAAGGCTTTACGAAACATTTGAGTATGAGAAATAAGGCCATAGAAGAATTTATCGAGCTAATAAATAGGTTGGTATGCACACAATATAAACATTACCGACATGAAAACTATTTATTTAATAAATTATAATAACAATTTATATGGCTTGCATGTTTTTTGTTTGTAGGTAGGTGGTTGACTTATAAGCTTGTGGATATACCTTCCATCAAGATACATATATACCACTTATATATATGTATCTTGCTTCCATCAAAAAACCTATTCCTGGGGTAAATTACAAATTATCGTTCTGCGATAATAGTAATTCGAGCCTTATCACTATCCGGTTATGTAGATATATTATATATCAAGATATAGTATATGCTAATATGCTAATTATACAAAAGTATGGCAATTTACATCGGTGCCACATAAAATATGTATATTGATTCGCCATCACAATACATTGCAACTTCTTTCAATGTATTTGTCAAACGTCTAGGTACATGCATTCTAGTATATCTGCAGTAATTTTTGTCTGTAAAAGGTATGCTTGAATATTAATAGTAGCTTTAAAAAAAGTTTTTAAATATTCCAGTTTCCTAACACATTAATACGTATTTTTGTTTGCAACTGCGCAGTATCCGTAATATAACTTAATTTTCTGTACGACTTGAGCTTTTTTACTACAAGATCATTGGGAAGTGATAATTGCAAGGTAATCTTTCAGAACACACACTATTCCATGTTATCAAAGAGCGAACTTAGGATGATGGAAGTAAGTGTCAAAATAAATGCAGTTAAGTTAAAAATTGTTATCACTTCAACTAGCATGGCTTCTTGTTTGATGTTTAGTGTAATACCTAGTGTCACCACCATTGTCAACTAATAACATATCTATGACAGGTTGACATGTAACGCCTTCTCATTTTAATGCTTAAGCTATGTTACATATCCTGAAATCAGTCATCCAGAGTGGCAATGACTGAGAAGAAGCCATTCAAAAATTCTTTATACGCCTTTAGTGAGAATTGTATACGAAAAGTCTGAATTCTTCGCTTATACCCAAATGCATTACACATTAAGCGAAATGCAAAGAAAATATGATGAATAGTGGTTGATTTGCTTTTAGTAGTATAATCAAGGCTGTACTGGTCAAAGTATTAAATTGGTATTATTGGTTGGGTGAACCAACAAATTATATGATGAGCAGAATTGGTAATGTAAAATATTTAAATGAAGGAGAAATCATCCACAGATTAATCATAATTTTCCAATTCTCAGGCTCACCTCTTAAAAATGAAAGAAAACACGCGTCCATTTAAAGGATTGCATTGCGTTATAATTTATTTTTGACTTCAGCTAATTATGGAACATATGGCTTACTTAGCCAGCTAATCACTTCATATGCACAAACTACATATATTCATTAAAACATTACATGGAAGGGAAAGGATCGAAAGGGAGCATCAACTACATATTTGCCTGATTATTTTGAATAATGGTCTGGTTCTGGTCTTGTCAAAAGGTTTTTTTAAATGAACGATCTGTGCTATAAATTACGTAGGTTTTTGTTCACTTTTGTCAATGCACTGTATGTATACTGGAGTAGTTTTGTTTCATTATGTTTGGTTGCTTGATAATCTCAAATTGCCCCATGAGTTTAAAGTACATACACTCTCATACTGTTACCCATTAAATTTTTCACTTAAAATTATCAAAAATAAAAATGTAAAAACGTGTCGTAAACTTTCTCAAATTATTTTCTTGGAATATTAAATGTCACCAAACTAAACTAACTACATCGTTTTGCGTGAAATGGTGATGACTCGACCCTTGAAGATCATCATTTATGATCGATATTGTAACACCAATCCAAATATGTATTATGTAAACATGCAGCTTGTAATTTGTAATGCTTAAATTTTTATATGAAAACCTTCATTGATTCTTATGTTGTGATACGTATCAAATTATCATGCATCACAAACAAAGCTTACCCTGACTAAACTAAACTTTGTTTTTTCATATGCATTTTTATTGAGATAAATGATTTTCTCCAAGGTCGTATGCTGTTTGTTCATAAAAAGCACAGAACATCCAAGTTCCAACCGTCAAGAGATTTCAAATAATATAGAGGCAATAGAAAACTAAATGTATCACTTTCAGTTCTTATGAAATCTAAATTTGAAAGTAACGAGAAAAGTGGTGAGTGAAGATGTAAGTTCTTTCCCAATCTCCATTGTATTTACGACTTGACAACTGATAAACAAGTAAACAAGGCAGCACACATACTCAACAATAATCATCTTCAGAGGAAAAAAGTTTCTTTATCAAACATGTAAATACACAACATACATATATGGAACTATTATATCTATGAACTCCACCACCACTATATTTTTAACTTCAGACAATTTACCAGGAAAAAGTAAACTTCTTTAAAATGACAGTAAACACTTGACTGAATGAATCCTACATGTATGTAGTATGGATGTATGATCACAAATATTGAGTTGAATTAGTATATTGTGTTATGTGAAAGTAACAATCTTTAGTTTAAGGTTAAAGGATGTTGGAAAATAAATCATGTTCTACTTGTCCATGAAAGCATGCTGGCCCACTCAAAGTGTTTTACGTATCAATTTACTTATTTAAACTTTCGTGTACCCAATCATTAGAAAAAAACCTGAGTAGTAGGTGCTGAGCTAACGAGTTTCTTTATGCTCAGAAATTACATATATACATCAACAACTTATGAAGTTAAGTTTTTCTCCCACTCTAAAATTATTTTCTGTCTTCAATTTAATAATTCCAAAAGTTCTCGTTTTCATCCAAACTCTTTTTATTTGATTTTTTTTAGTTTGAATCTTATTATATTATAAGTAATAAATTTAAAAGTAGACGAGATCAGATATCAATGATCAAGTCTTGACCATGCATTTTAAAACAAATCGAATATAAAAATTCACCAGATTATGGAAAAGGAGAATTCAACTTATCATGCCCATAAACCTACCTAATTTTTTTTTTTTGCTACATTCAATATCACATCATATTTCAATATCACTTGAGGTTATGTTGGAAATTGGGAATGGCTTGTTAGGAAACCAAAAAACATTGATAGATTTTCAATTGCTTGACTTATTGTTGCAGCATGCACACGTACACGTACACGTAAGGTGAGCCAAAATGGTCATTGTTAGTTTGACTGACGTACCCTATCATTTTAGCTGTAAGCCGAGTGAGAAAAGTATCACTGGTACCGTG
>JAQIWN010005267.1:0-10100 GCA_034699025.1 Entomobrya cf. arborea Gr-Col-00668 | reverse complement strand
CCCCCGCTCTAAATGTCCTCACCGCGAAGCAAAGTGCTTCTCCTGTGGTACCATTGGACATCTCTCTTCTGTCTGTAAGAAGGGTAACAAGTCAACCAATCACCTCACAGCTGATTTAGAGGATTGGTCACCATTCGATATCAAGATGATAAAGGCTCAAGAGAGGAGGAAGGACATCATAAATATCCAGGTCAAAATCAACAACATTAATCACACAATGCAATTTGACACTGGAGCTCAGCTTAGCTCCTCAGTGCTGAATTCTACGAGCAAGTCCTCCATCGACGACCTCCACTCTCCCCATCCAACATCCGCTTCCGTACATACACCAACGAGACTTTCCACCCATTGGGAAATGTTTCAGTTGAGGTGGAACATAACCACCAGAAGAAACGTTGGAGCCTCCCCGTCACCCAGGGTCCATCATTGTTTGGTAAAGACATGTTAAAACATTTTAAAGTAGACTGGTCAATTATTGAGGCTCAATGCCATAATGTTTGTGTGAGTGAAAGTGTTCAGTTACCGACTCTATTAAAAGATTACAAAGATGTATTCCAACCGGCCACTGCTACTGACAAGATCAAAGGATTCACTGCACACATCATCCTCAAGGAAGAATCGACACCCCGCTTTCTAAAAGCTCGTCCCCTTCCGTATGCCATCAAGGGCAAGGTCGACAGAGAACTCGGCACCATGGAGAAAACTGGAGTCATTTCCCGTGTGGAAACCAGTGATTGGGCATCACCTCTCGTCGTTGTTCCTAAGACAGATGGACGTGTTAGAATCACCGGCGATTTCAAACACCGTCAACCCCCAACTTTGCATCACCCAGTACCCTCTAGCCGTACCAGACGACTTGTTTGCGACCGTAAGTAATGGTGCTACTTACAGCAAACTCGATGGCACTAACGCTTATCACCAAATCGAGGTGGATGATAAGTCGAAGAAGTTTTTGGTTATCAATACCCACCGGGGTCTCTACCGCTACAACACATTACCCCAGGGTATAGCCTCTTCACCAGCAATCTTCCAACAATTTATGGATAGCATGCTGATGAATATTCCACAAACTGGAGCGTTTGTGGATGACGCCATCACAACCGGAACTACAGATGCAGAGCACCTACAGCACCTCAAGAGAATTTTTGAACGTATGCGACAATTTAATTACAAGTTGTCATCAAACAAGTGTCAATTCATGCAGAATGCAATTGAATTTCTTGGACAGGGAAGGGTATCCACACAACCCAGTCCAAGGTCGAAGCCATCATTAAAATGCCGCCCCCTAAAGATGTCTCAGAATGCCGTTCGTTTTTGGGTTTGCTTAACTTTTATCACAAATTTTTAAATAAAACTTCAAGTGAATATGAACCTATTTACAGACTCACACGTCAAGATGTTCCATTTTTGTGGAATGCCAAGTGTAATAGTGCATTTCAAAAAGTAAAACAGATACTATCATCAGCTCCTGTTTTAGCTCATTATGACCCTTCCAAGAAGATCGGGTTATCAACGGATGCATCACCGTTTGCGGTAGCCAGCGTGTTATTTATGATTGAAGATGATGGAACCGAACGCCCACTTGCATACGCTTCCCAGCTCCTGAACGACACCCAGCGTCGTTACAGTCAAATTGAGAAGGAGGGACTCAGTATAATCTTTTCCATAAAGAAATTCTATAAATATTTGTGTGCCCGTCGTTTCCTTCTAATTACAGACCACCGCCCTCTTGTGAGCATCTTTGGTCCAAAGACTCAACTTCCGCCATTCGTAGCCACTCGCCTCCACCACTGGTGTGTTTTTCTCTCCCAGTTCCAGTACGACGTGGTCTACAGGAAATCCGAGCATCATGGCAATGCTGATTGCCTATCAAGATTGGTGGCACCTTCAACACCAGCAGGTACGGAGGAACCATTAGACGCCATTATCAAATTCATCAGCACTCAACAGTTGGATGTGCTTCCTGTCACTGCATCAACTATTCGCAATGCAACAGCTCGTGACCCGATCCTCTCAAAAATACAACAGCTAATATTGTATGCATGGCCACCCAAGCTAGATGAGAAGTACAAAAACCTCCAACCCTTCTTCACAAGACGCAACGAATTGTCCGTTATCCAGGGAGTCATCATGTGGGGGATACGTGTCGTCGTGCCCTCATCACTCCAGCAGCAGGTCCTTCACCAACTCCATGAATGTCACTTTGGCATTGTCAGGATGAAGAGCCTAGCCCGTCAGCATGTCTATTGGCCTAATATAGACAAGCAAATCGAAGAAATAGCAAGAAGATGTGAACCATGCCAGCAGCAAGCACCAAACCCACCAAGCTCTCCTCTCCACCCATGGCAATTTCCAAAGAAGGTTTGGCAGCGTCTCCACATTGACCTGGCAGGTCCATTCCTCAACCGCAATTGGCTCATCGTCGTGGATGCACATAGCAAATGTGTCACACATATCACAGCCAGATGTCATCTGTATGCACTCTAATAACACCTCATCTGCAGTCATCACAAAGCTCGTGGAACTATTTTCTAAGTTTGGCCTTCCTGAACAGATCAAGTCTGACAATGGTCGTCAGTTCGTATCATCTGAATTCAAATCATTTTTAAGGTCTAATAATATATGCCATGTACTCTCTTCCGTTTACCACCCCAGGTCAAACGGTGAAGCCGAACGGTTTGTTCGCACTTTCAAAGAAGCCATGAAATCAGGTGATGCTCCTGTGGACATACGCCTTCAACGCTTTCTTTTGGCATATCGCAACTCGCCCCATTCCACCACCGGCTCCTCCCCAGCAGAAATCCTTCAAGGCAGGAAACTGCGCACAACTCTGGATCTCATTCGTCCAGATATCTCCACCACCACCCGCACCCATCAAGCCAACCAAGAAAAAGGCTATAATAAGCGTGTCAAAGCTAGAGAGTTCATCAGAAACTCCACCGTGTGGGTACAAACTTTCATCAAGGGGGAAGAGAAATGGTCATTAGGAACCATCACCGATCGTGCCGGCCCGGTTACCTATCTCATCAAAGTGGGGGATCGTGTCATCAAAAGACACGCGGATCAAATTCGTGCTACTCAACAAGCACACCACCCTGACTCCACCGAGCGTCTCATCACCGACCCGCCGTCCAGCTCCCCGCATTTGGCATCAGGTCGTGAAACTCCAGAAGAGCTTCCTAACTCTCAAGGACATCAAAATTAAAATTATCTTTTAGCTTTTCCCCTGTATACTGTGTCTGATTAGGAAGGAGGAATTATGTAGAATATCTGAATATGATTCTAATATCTAAATGAAATTACTCTTAACTCTTATGTCTCCAGTCTTGTCTGGATAATCAATTATCAATGTCTGTACTCTTATGATCATTCCGTGTAAGTATCATGTACGACTCCCCAACTCTTCACTTCTGCTCTGGCCTTCAAGCCGAATAAAGCTCTCTGTACATATTGGTAAAGAACACTCGCTCTCTCTATCTCGGTCTCATTTAACCCTTGCATTACACATGCATATACATACATTACACTAATAATAACTGTAACTATCGAAAGCCAAAATCAACGAATGATGAGATGATGAAAACTTTTCCCATGTTGCCCCAGTGTTTTCTGACATTTTCCTATGTTGTGTCAGTGTTTTCAGAAATTTTCTCAGTGTTTTCGGTCATTTTCCCATATCTTTTGACCCCCATATCTCCGGTCACAGGTGACCTGCGGGTCTGAAATTCAATCCCATTCAATTGGACTGAGGTACTTGTGAACCAAGTTTGTAGTCAATCGGTCAAGTGATTTCGGAGAAATCGTGTTCACAGACAGACAGACACACAGACAGACAGACTGGATTCCAATCGTATTAACTATCTCATCAAACTTCGCTTTCGATAGTTAATAAAACAGGTAAACCGGTGATTAGATAAGTGCCAGATGGGAACATAATATAAAAGTTATGAATGAGCCGGCTTCGCCGGCAGGGAGCAATAGTTCTAAACCAAAAGTAAACTAATCAATCATTAATCATTTGAATTTGAATTGAAACCATTGATTTTTAGACATGAGTTACTTGACAAAGTTAGATCCCAAGACTCTAACCTATCGATTAGTGCAATAAAAAAAATTGCCATTTAAAAAGCATAGTACGGTTACTTGGTCGTGATTCCAAAAATGTTGATTTTTAGACATTAGTACCTTCACAAAGTTTGATCCCAATGTCCTAATCTATTGATTGGGGCAATAAAAAATTTTGCCATTTAAAAAGCATGGGACGGTTAATTGGCCATTACTCCGGTACCGTTGAACCGATTTCTCCTAAAATCAATAGGGTTCTTTCCATGGACCATATGAACTTGTATAACAAGTTTCATGTCATTCGGTCAAGTGGTTCGACGGAAAGACTTATCCCCTTAGCCCCCATCGATTTTATGAAGTACCATTCTGGCACTTAATAATGATAAGTTACCAAGCAGAAAAAGTCGTTGAAAACGGTAACTATTCGGAACGGTAACGTTCTGTTATCGTCAAGAGAGTAGTAAATGTTTCTCTCATTTCATTTCCACAAGGATAGTACTAAAAATCTCCTTTTGCTAGTTAAAATCTTTTTTTTCGCACGAAATTATAATCAAAGTTAGGATGTACCATCAGAAACCATGATATTATATCGGAAGTAAATTCACTTCTAACATACTTAAGGATGAATTTGAATTTGGCATATTTATTGACATGTACTAAAGGTGGTGGTACTTGTCAGTGACTGGTACACATTAACAACATGTTACAAAGGAACATATTGTTTACAAGAGTTGTCACTTTTAGCAAGTAAAACAAAAATTAAAATAAACATAATGAGTACAAAGTTAATAAAATCATTTAAACATTAGTATAAAATTCATAAAAATCAATTAAACATATTATTTGTAAATTTCATAACAATTAACCAGATAATATTTACGGTTCATCATACAACCTTATAAATACGACAGTATATTATTATTATCTCTTTTGGACGTAACATGTTTTCGTATCAAAGCATCAAAAAATCCTCCTGAATTTCTTATGTTAGGTGGAAGGTTGTTGTGCAATGGCACGATAGGAGAAAGTTGTTCTTTTAACCTCTTTTTTGATCGTTGGGACTATGAAGTTGTTCTCCAGTTTTGAGCTTCTTTCACTGGTTTCACGTTTTTTAAAGAATGAAAAGCTATTTGAGAGTGAAGATTTGCACCAAATGTTTTTATAGAGGAAAGTTAATGAATACACATCAAGTCTTTCATGACATAGCAGCCAATTTAACTGTTCTATTCTGCCAAGTTTAGATGGCTTTTTAAACTGTTGAGCTCGCACCACTAATTTTGCAGACCTTAGCATTATTTTGTTTACTCGCTTCATTTTAGATATTGTTAAATTCCCCCATACGGGCAAACAATAGTCAAGTATCGACATAACTAGGGATGTAACAAAGATCTTTTTCCATCGAGTATTGAAATTATTTTTCTGCCGATTGAGCATGTAGATTCGTGTTGTCATCTTTTTACAGGTAGATTCATAATGAGAGTCAAATTTGAGTGAATCTTGGATGACCACTCCAAGGTACTGGAACATGGTGTTTTTTTTGTCCACATCAGCACAATATTCCCATATCCACCAAGGTGCTTTAGATAACATATCACGCATAGCATCATAATTAACGTTCTTAAAACATCTCGTTTCTATTGTTTTAATTACACATTTATTGTTTCTGTTTTTTTACGACAAGTGTATATCATGTCATGATCTGATATAGTTGATGCAATTTCAGAGCACGAATTTAGCTGAGGTCGATTTGTATAGATGCGATCTAGTAGCGTAGCTGTTGAAACAGTTATTCGTGTTGGTTTTTTTATTAATTGATCGAAGTGATGGTCCATCATATGTCTGTTGAGGTCGGCTTTGATTGGATCATATCAGCGTTGAAATCTCCTACAAAATATGCCTCGTCATTTTTGCAAATTTTCATGTGCGATTTGATCATTCCCATCAATTGTTGTTTAGGACACTTTGGGGGTCTGTATACTAATACAATGTGAATTTGTTTCATATTCGGTTTGTATATGCTTATATGTAAGGTTTCTGTCATTGATTTCGCTGTAACGGAATACTTAAGTACCGTGTATTCGTCTTTAACATAAAGCAGTAATCCTCCACCTCTTGTTTTATAAGATTTGATGTTCTGTCTGTCTTGTCTGTGTAACGTGTAGTTCGGAATGTAAAGTTCCTCATCAGGTATATCCTCGTAGATCCAGGATTCACATATTCCAAATATATGGAATTGGTACGTGTTAAGAAGATTGAACACTTCGTCCTTCTTATTATTTATAATTATATCTCCGACATTAAGGTGTCCAATGCTAACTCCCTTAAAACTGACGATTGGTGTTGTATCTGATTCTGATTCTGTTGTAGATAAGTTGATTTCGTCTTTTTTACATTGGCAGTCTGGGCAAATCCAATGGAAAGTTGTCGTTAATGCAGGGAGAATGAAATTGCCGATGACAGCTTTGACATTGAAGGTATTTTCGTCGTCTTGTTTTTGCTCCATTGCACAATGTACATAAAAGTGTGCTATTACCTTCTGTGCCCTTTGTACATTTCCATCCTTGTTCAAAATATAGCGTATATTCGTCAGGAGTTATTCCGAGACCAGCATGGTGATATAGTGAGCTGCATGATAAGCACTTCAGTTCCTGCTGACTTGTATGTTAGAATAACACTGTGAACAATTCATATTTTATGCGATGTGTGGTATATTATAATATAACTTATATTACTTTTAAACAATTGAAAATTTGTGTGTGTGTATCAGACTTCGAGATAATATGATTTTGCATACCCAATATAGTTCGTCTAATGAACCCCAAGCTTGGGGACTAGACATGAAATTAAGTATTTTAAGGCCAGGTCTATTTGCATATTTTTGCATATTTCGTCGATTACTTGCATATTGCATATGCATGCATATTTTGGGCTTTATCGTGCATATTTTATGAAAATTGAAAATTTTTACAATTTTTTGCAAAGGTTTGGAAAATTTAGTTCGTTTTTGAACATTTTTTGATGGTTTGAATCCAACTGTTCCAACGATTTTGATGTGGATTGTTAGATTTTCTTTTGTCAGTTAATTATAATAATGTTCTTATCACTTTTCATGTACTTATTTCTAAAGTTCAATATTATGTTAATTAATGTCCAATTCGATATTTCATTGTTTTCATTGTTAGTTATTTTTCATGAAAGTTATTTTTAGACTTGTTATCTCTTTTTACTTCCGGTCTTTGTTCTTCAATGTTTTTGGATATTTTGTGAAAGTAGTATAAATAGGATCGGAGTTTTGTTAAAGTTATCTTAGTTTGGTTAGCGTACTTGATCTGCAGACATCAGAGCTTGAAGTCTTGCAACTTTGAGAGAGGCTTATCGAAGTACCGATAAGTGTCCTCATAATAAAGATCAGTTATAGAAGTTGACAGATACTTTTTTGTTGTTGGTTTATTTATGAACTCATATTAGATTTTTGCTATTGAAGGTGTGAGTTCACCAACTGTAAATAATTTAATACATTTAAAGAATAAATTCTGACTTTAAAGATCACCAAAATATGGTAGCAAGTGCATAAAACAATTTAAATGTAAAAGCAAAACAGAAAATTCTTAAGGTAATGTGTTTTTTCAAAAAATATTTGGGATTTTTCGATTTTCAAGTGAAAATTATTTAAGTATTTAACAGTGCTTGGAACTAAAGTAGCCAAAATTATCTTTCTAGACCCCCAGATCTCAAAATCTACTTGCGTATTTACTTGCATATTTTAGCCAAATTATCGTGCATATTGCATACATATTTTGGGTATTCTACTTACATATTTTCTCGTAGTCTGGTGTGTTTATAGCGGTAGGTACTTGGTGCTTATATATATATATATATAGATATATATATATATAAAACAAACTTAAAATTTGTAAAAAATGTTGTGGAAACTTTAAGCTTTGTTATTCGCAATTTGCAGCTTATAAAGTTTGCACTTTGTAATTTTATTAGATTGCTGATATTTTTTGGAGCACAATGATATAATTTTATCACTAAACTATCGCGAAATGAATATTTTACAATAAATTTTGTAAGACGAGCTACGGAGAACACACTAACTGCTCAAGCACAAGAACAAGAACTTATGATGCAGTAGTAGTACTAAGTATTAAGTAATATTATAGTATCAACATTACCAAATAAATAAAACTTTAATTCTCCCAACTGCAGACAGAAAAGACACATCAAAATGAATAATTATTAATCACAGGAAAAGGGAACGGCAAAACAAAGTATTCTAAAGGGAAAGATCTTCATTGAAGGTTGGTGATGCTAACTATATTAGTTGAACGAAGGTAATGCAAATCAGCAATTTTACGCAGAAAGTGTTGTAATAGTGATTAGGCCATGTTTGTCCGTCTATCACCATGATAACTTAAAAATAGTTTGACTGATTTCATTTACGTTTGGTAAACAAAATTAATATAAATACCCATATAAATTGGTGGAATCGGCCGAATCGGGGTCAAAGCTCAAAGAAGTGATTTCATTAGTTTTTACCGATGAATGTACGCTATATACCCTTTGAAATAAATCATTCGACCAAATAGCATGAATTGTGGAGGTTTCAACAAGTTAAATTTAACGAGTTCAAATTTTCTACTTTTAAATTGTTTATTTAAAAAATAGTTTTCATTTATTATCACTTTATTTTGTGTTTCAGCAACTTACTTTTTATTAATATTTTCATTCAACATACGATTGTATTGTTGGAAGCAGGCATAAGCTAGCACACTAGTATGGGCAATAGTATAGATTTTCGGCATCTGTTTTCGAGAATTTCGCGTCTTGCATGGTCAGGAAAGGGCAACTGGGTCATTTCGCATGCTCGCCTATAACAAAATGCTCTAACATACTCATCCATGCTAACGGTTACATTACCCTTCAACCGGTAAAATAGAAAAGTACTGCCGCAGTCCATCTGGAAAAGTACACACCCCAATGAAAATACGTCATTGGCCTTGGAGTAGTTTAAACCCCGTGTGGCTTCAAGATATTGGTAACCATCCAATCCCAAAGGCTTTCCAGCATTCACAGAAGTATAAGGCTAGAAACAAACCGAATTTTCAATTTAATGCCTTAATAACGCAAAACATTAGTTACCGAAATTTCATGTATTTTTGAATGCATAAATCAAATAAATAAAAACTTACTTTTCAGAGGATTTGGGCATTCCCAAAATCAGAAATGACTGCATTATTAGAGAAAGTAACCAAACTGTTTTCACAGCTAAGGTCACAGTGAATAACATTATTGCTATGAATCTACTCGAGCTAATCCATCAGCTGAACCGCGAAGCGCGCCTTGTGCCTTGACCCTTCTATTTTCCCTTCGAGTGGTTGTATATTTAATAAAAAAATCCAACCAAAAAATAAATGAGGGATTCACATTTTTCGGTTTTGCAATTTAAACACTCATATGTCTTGATAACTTACCAATGCAATGCTCAAACACAAAAAACATATCCACGTTGTGGAACGTACCAATCATTCGCTCTATTCTGGGGGCTCTTTAACTTATTATTTAAATCACGCTCCTTCCAGTGGGCAGACGCAATTATCGAATTTCAGTTATTTTTTCGGTTGGACACTGCTTCATAGCTACCTTGTGTACATTGCCCAACGTTGCCAAATACACTGTGGCTAATCCCCCTAGTCCGATCCATGGACCGATTTCTAGGTAGGAGAACCGAAATCTATGTGCGATGCCTGATCTGGAGTCCAGAATTTTTTGGCAGCTATATTTCTGCCACTAAGCCAGTTTTCGGAGCTCTTCCCTTTACTAGCAGTTTACAGCTCTTCGAATAGGTAAAGCAGCAGTATGGGCGGAGTACCACTTACCACCATTAATCCTGAACTTCTCCTTCAAGTAACATAAATAAACCGAAAATTAACTGCGGCCAAACCTTACTAAACTTAACCTGTTTAATACATAAATATTAGAAGATGGAAGGAATATAAAAAAATTTGCTGCAGAGAATTTTGAAAATTAAA
>JAQIWN010005266.1:0-10101 GCA_034699025.1 Entomobrya cf. arborea Gr-Col-00668 | reverse complement strand
ATGATGCGGGGTCAATAGCTCTTGCTTCATGGCAGATATTACAAAATGTTTGGAAAAATTGTTGTGATTCTATAATACTTAGACACACTTTATGCTGGACGGAATGAAGTGCATATGCTGAGCTAAAAAAAAGGTTGCAACATGCTGGAGTCATGTACACAAAGGCCCTTCGTAGCGAAATAACGAAGTTGCATTTTTTAGCTCAGCACATGCACTTTATTCCGTCCTGCATATAGCATAATCAATGAACTCTTACTTTTTCCCCTCAAATATCGTTCCTTTGCATACATTTTTTTCGGCATTCGCTTTGACTTCATTGTGTCTTCATTTTTATCAAGAAAGCTGTCAACTTGTCATTGCAAACAAAAAAGTGTTAATTTCTTAAAATATTTAAATTTCGAAAATGGTACCTGATTAACAGCAAATTCACCCGAATTCGTTTGCTTCTCTTAGTTGTAGTGATAATAAGTCAGGTTTCAAAAATCTTGAATGGTTTGAAAACCATTATGTCGACAGACACATTGACAGTGAGACATTGTTTTAAAATTATTAATTATTACTCATGCAATTTCAACGCTTTCGATGAATTAAAAAAGAAATTAAAAACAATGGGAATCTCTAACAAAAATATCCAATTAAAAAAACATTAACACGCGGGTAACAAAACTGTATTTATTACATACTTTATAACGACATAATAAATCTTACAGGTGGAATATTTTATTTCACAAAACAGCCATCAATTAAAAAGGTGAAATAAAATCGGAACCTTAAACCACAAAATGAGAAATCCACAATAAAAAGTTTTGTTATAAACAAGGCCAGTATCAAAACATAGCATGCGTCATTTAAGTTAATTACTTAACTGGGTATATAAAGTATGAAATGTTAACCATGCAGCTATCAGACGACTAGTTGGAATAGCAGAAGTATTTACTGTTTTAACGTGGTCTCAATTATCTAGTTCAAACCATGAATTTCGCTAACGTCATAGTTACTGTGGTTATTTGGGGACTTCTTGCATTTGCTCAGGTATACTATTCAAAACTTGAGTATGATGATTTGCGTTTGTATATACGACTTTGTCTATTGTTCATCCAGGTAAGGGCTTTGCCTGCTGCGACAAGGGACCCAAATAAGCGGACTGGAAACCGTGGCGGTTAAACAGTTGGTCAACCAAACCTTCTTAAGATTTCCGGTATGAAGATTACGCCGAAATAAATCGAAATAATAAGAGTTACCAAATAAAATCCCTGCTTTTAAGGGCGCAAAATATGTCTTGAAGTTTAAAACATTTTTACTAGAATTGAACATATTCGGAATCGATAAAATTTAACACAAACAAATATTTATTTCCCAAGAATTTCAATTTATTTCATTTGATTTTATGAATAGGTTGACTAATTTAGCGCAGACAAAAACATTCATTTATAATTTTATATCATTAAGTTTTCACTGATGAAACTAATCATAAACCAAATTTCACTAATACAAAGGCGGGATATCTATCAAGCACGGCGAATGGTCCATTATTGGTGCAAATTGCAAATCTACTTATTGCTGTGCAAAATGTCTTCATGATTTGATTTTCACATTGCAGATATTTATTTTATAGTTTATCTAAATATTATAATTATCATATGAGTCGTTATGTAAGAAACATTAAAATGCTGAGATTTGTCTTCTGGTACATGATCTTCAAGCTCAAAAACAGCTCCGTTGGTTCGTTATCCATTTCAAAGTTATTGTTTTTTACTTGCCAGCATAACAAAAAGGGAGCTTACCAGACCTAAAAGCTTTAAAATAAAAATATGAGTTAGTGAATAATACAAATTCAAAAATACACGTTACATTTTAGTTAGTTTTTGTACCCCAAAATGAAATTTTTGATTGATCATAAGCTCTCCTTTCCCGAGCCCCAGAGGTTCCTCATCTAATTCATCTAGAACCGCTGTCAAATCTATTTTTGTGTAGCCTACGTCAACTTTTCCTGTCGTGGAGCCCCAGTTGCGTAGCCACTTACGAATGACTTTATTCTAAAAATTAAACGCCAAAAAATAATTTAACTTAATGAAAAAATATTAGCCACCAAAATAGAATTTTCAAAAAATACATGTACGATGCTTTATCTGAATTGAAAATAATTTTACGATTGTGAAGCTATGTTGAAATAGTATTTTTAAGTCGTTCACGCACGCTACGTACATCACATTTGTAGTACAATTTAAGAATCTCAATGTAAACATATGTTTAATTATATCTTACTTTTTGAGCAATCCTTGATGCCATTATGTATGTGACTTCACTTTTCAAAATGTTATACAGTAAGTGCACGTAAGTGAGCGTATTTACGTCACCAGGGTAAATCAGGTTTTCCACGAAAAATGCATAGCGAAGTACATTTGAAGCATGAAAAAGTAAAAGCAGCGAATCAAACACATTGTTGACTGCTTCAAATACGTTTCGAGTTTCCCTGTACATCCTCCATACTATTTCACGTTGTTGTTGAAGAGCCTCACATTCTACGGAAGCTTCATCCAGAACGTTTTCGACAACCTCTGACACAAACTTCATAAAAAACTGCATCCAATAGAAGAGAGTCAAGACCACACATCCAATAAAATCCCACAACATGCCATCCTGCAAGTAGTATGCGAAATCACGAACAATTTTAACTACTGCTAGTAAAATTTCGACGGAGTTTAGATCATTTTCAAAGTTCTCAATTAGTTTTTGTGTGGAAAGATTCAGATTTCGCGCGCTCCACAGATAAAGATCTTCGCTCATTTGGTATGCGCTTTCTAGCATTGCGTCCTCAACAGAGAAGCCCTTAATATCGATTATAAACAGAGACCTAAAAGATGCTAAAAGAACCGTTATGATTGCCAACGCTAAACAAAAAGCTGGATATTTTACTGCAGAAGCTACATTTAGTTGATATGATCTCATAACATGGATCATTGTCTTCACTGCTTCCCATTCATGGCTAAGAATATATGAAAAATAACCAGAAGTAACTAGTGAAGTTACATTAAATGAAAATTTGACAAACTGATTAAGACCACCTTTGAATAGAAACCATAGTATGTCATACTTAGCTTGGCAGAATGATTGAAATACGGACAAGAAAGCAAACAGAATGAAGAAAATCTGTAAACAATAATATTTTAGGTTCACTGATATTTTTTTTAAAATTTTGATAAAAAAATTTGAATAAGTTTTACCAGTTGTAGTTTCAAAGCAATCCAGCATAGTAACTTTTGTAAACCTTTGACATCATTTTGTTGATTTTCATACGTACGCACACCGCTTACGCAAAACAGGTGCATAATACCCAAGTACGAGGAAATGTAATTTTGTGATTGTCTTATGCGTTTCGGTTTTGATCTTGCTCTTGTGGCATAAGCCAAGCAACTCAAGGTTTTTTGAAAGCAATTTGGCACAGATAAATGGTGTGCGGACTGCGCTGGTGGCGAGTGATGGAGTAGTCGGAAATTATTAGAGTTCCCATTAGAATAATCACTAGTTAACTCAGATCTTTCCTTCAAAGGTGGTCCAAAATGACCTACTTCAGTCATTTCTATAATCTGGGTTCCATTGTTTTCAGAAAGACCATCGTCACCAAGGACTGCTGCAGCAGAAACATGACGACTGTCGTTTGAATACCATAATCTGGCATATTTAGGCTCATCATCAATAGCAAACACTGAAAAGTTCCTTTGTTCTTGAGGATCTCTCTCCGGACTTTGTTCCTGATGTCTCGGTTGCACAATAATTTCAACAGGAGTAATCTCATTCTTAGTTTTGATTTTAAATTTATTTGTTATCCAAGACGAAACACGTGCAAGTGCCATTTTGGCTTTAGACTTGGGTGAAATGAAAATGTGTCCGAAGGTACAAATGGTTTCAACTGAGTAGATTAACTGAATGTGGAATGAACAATCTCTTACTTTATCTCAGCTTTTACTTAATATAAGTAAATAATTTTGTTGATTCTAAGAGTTTTAAAATTTAAAACCAAAGGTTTTGCATTCAGGAGTAAGCCAGAATCGAAATTCTCAGAAATTTTAAATCTTGCTTGAAAATAAGCTACGCAAAGCTGGAAAGAAAAGCACTAATATCTTCACAGAACAAATGACGCACACAAAATGACCACGAGCTCTTAACAAAGTATCTGACGATATAACATATTGTAAGCAAGAGCATTTTTTTTCAATAGACACCGTTGCATCACAATAGACATTGAACACCAGGGTGCCATTTTATTCCAACATAAAAAACATTTCCTTACATCTTGTAGGTTTGTCATGTTGATTATAAACGGAACAACAAACTGACTAGCTAGTCCTGTAAAAAGTAAAGTTGATCTACCTTCATTGTACAAGTTCTTATATTTTCATTTCAAATCAATCATATGCTTCAAAGTTATTTGTGGATTTGACAGCTCAAAGTAAGTGGTTAAATTATTTTGTCTTGGATGGTTGGAAGTTTAATCCAAAAATAAAAATGAAAAACTAAGGTATGCTACTAGCACCCATCTCATTTTACCGTGCACGTATTGTTTTGAGAAAGTTGCAGTTTATATTTGTATGACAGGTTCACATATTCCCAAATACTTTCCATTTAGTTTATAGAATTAACTTTTAAATGAACGTTTTGTTGCACGTCAGTCATAAGCGAGCATCGTGTTAATGACAGTGAAATAACTTGTTAATTTTATGACGGTTCCGCCATAAATATGTCCATCAGGTAAACTAACAGTTTGACAATTTAACATGATTAAGTTTTAATATACACAGTATTTTGAAAATGTTTAATATGCCATAGGTGTCAATATTTGATTTTACTACTGCAAGTCTCATTTGATTAGTAAAGAGATGATGAAAAAAAGCAATTTGTTATCTAAAACTGATATACTGCTAAACTGGAAAACCTACCTGTTGATAGAAGAGAGATGGAAACAAGAGAGGCGATACCGCGTATTTTTTTTTCTTAACTACAAATGTTAATCAAATGAGATGTGCTTTATCCCAATAGAAACAAGTGACGGTGTCGCTTCTTTTTAGTATTCATTTTCACCATTGTTCATAGTAGTGTGAATATTTTACACTCTATTAAATAGTTACTATCTGATGGGCAAGAAACTTTAGAACGGTGATGGTAGCTAAGGCTAAAAAGTATATCATATACTTAAACACTGCTTTTGAAGAAAACAAAAACATGAGTTTCGAAGGAACTGCATGCAATAAAAAAAGTTTTACTGCAAGAAACAATAAAGAACTATGCTTTTTAAAAATCGTTTTAGTTTGTTTGCTTATGAACTTAAGCTTATGAATAGGACGTAATAAAGATGAGTGAAAAGAAAGAAACCACAGAGGGTAAACAAAGTTTGTCTTTAGGAAAATTAAAAGAATTATTTTATTGTTGTTTCTTTAAATTTTGTTGGTGGATTTGTTTGTTGTGATGATCTGTTACTTGTAAAAATTCCCATGATCATGTCACGTCACTGTTGCGTTTTAGTTAAATGTATCAAGTTTAAAATATAATGTCTGTACATTGCCTCATTTCAATTTTGTGTACAAGAATAATGGTGGCATATAATGGTGATGATTTATCATTTCCAACTGATCCTCAAACCATTTAAGTTCCAATTTTAATATCAATTCTGCTTCTTGATACTCCGGAGAAGATTTCAATAGAATTTGCTACAAGGAACCCTGTCACGAGGTATAATTTTTAGTATATTGATCCGTTTATAAGCATCGCTTTAATTTACAGTTTTACAAAGTTTTAGTAATATTAAAAATCAAAATGTCATACGTAAATCGATTCTTTGCGTCTATTTTTGCGCTCTTATAGCTTGAAAAGTTAAATCATCATCATAATCACTAACGTTGTATTTCACCACAATGTGACCTTATGTGTTATTGTTATTTGTTGTAGAATAACTCAACGAAATAAACAGTAAAACTATTTCTATGCACATGCATTATGAATATATATGTACCTAATATAAAGGAATAAAGGAGTATAAGGTCAAGACTTATAGTAGATTATACATTATCAAACCATTAGTATTTTAAAATTCTTTTACTTCGCAACAATTTATTCCAACTATAAGATATAAGAATTTTACAGATTTATTATGTTGTACACTCAAATACCCACGCAGATCCATCAACCAAACGAAATATCGAGGCTGCTTTCAAAGAACCATGTAAATACAATGTGCTTGATTTATCTGGATGCCGATGTTCGGTAGACATCCAGTTGACAATCTTCCCTTTTGATGGACCACCAGCACTGATGAATGGATCCACTGTCCACTTAACCATTTTTCCAGGTCCATTTTGAAAAGCCTGGATAATTTCCAAACTGCCACCACCATCAGCCAATCCTCCAGCTATTGGTTCTTCCACATATTTTAACCCCAACAAATTATTTGGATTATTGGAATCTTGAATAAAAAAGAGCAACTTTTCTTCAGTTGCACTCAACTTTTCGAGAAATGGTAGAAATTTCAAGTAAGTTTTCGTTCCATTTCCACGTTCCAGCTTTTCAGCTTGACCATTTCTGGATGGCTGAACAATATTCAAATATAAATCGCTGTCTAGATCATTACGAATGGCACATGGCACATTTGGATCCCCAAATTAAACCCCGCAAACCTTCAGGAATTTCGTTTTTGAGAGAAGTGAATTTTTCTTTTAGCTGCTTATTGCTCTCAAGAATTTGCTTATTTTCAGCCTGGAACTTATATATTTTGTATGTCAGTGTGAGAAGTGGAGCCAAACGAATCATATCTTCACCCTCTTCCTTTTTTACTTTGAGTTGGTTTACAAGATTGGTCCATTTTGAGATTTGGTTCAAAATTTCTGAAGTAGATAAAATTGAACTTGGCGAGCTCGTCTCTGGTTTTCTTGTCGTTCTTGATAGTAATGTTGATTTGTCTAGACTTCTACAGTAGCTTGAAGATATTAAAATCAAATTTAGAAGTAGTAATCCCCTACAAATTTTACTTATCATGATGAATTTGAAATTAAAGTTTGGTTAAAAAAATTGAGTGTCTAATTTTAAAATTCGATTTATAAAAGATCGAAAGTCGAGACTTGTGTTAGTACGTTACTGATGAAATGAAATACAATTTCGTTTCCTTTTATTGTATTTAAAATCTCGTTTTAATCATGCATAGTGAAATTCATGTTTACGGATATTTCTCTTACGTGGAAAATATCACTGTAGTAAGATTTCTAACGCAAATAGGTTTTTCATAATCTGATAAATTCTTCTACGTAAGTATATTTCAAGTCCATGTAAAAATAATAATTCTGACAGAAAAAAATATATGTACAATAAACTTGTAGTAATAAACTTGTTATTTTTTCTAGACATGTATAGATTAAAATCAAGGAGATAAAGGTGACATGCACTTCTGTCCAAAATTTTGGGTTGCAAGCAAGGTACATTTTCAGCCAATTTTATGCTACTTCGTTTTACCTAGACCAACTTTTCTAGCTTAATTGGCTAATGATAAATTTCATAGTATTGAAAAGTAGGCAGTACCGGATGAGTACGTAGTAAGCAACATTAGTACACGCGCTAGTGTTCTTGCTGTTGACAGAAAAACTAGTTTGCTGCACTGGACTATTTATTAGTTTTTGGTATAAAGCAACTAAATGAAGTTGTCGTGACAATGCAGTTCAAAAGACATCAATGTTCTCACTATCATGAATTACAAAGGCACCAAGCCGAGTCATATTCAACAGAAATACTTTTTCTAGTAATTTAACGTATGATCTAACGAAAGTTTTCAGCAACTGTTTTTATCCTCTTAAATATCATTTCCGTCTCATATTCCATCTTCATCAAATAAAACATACTCATTTAATAAATGTTACCTGATCATGTGTGAAATGTAACCTATAACCATTAACGAAGAAAGAATACACATATAGGCAGTCTTGTTACATGTGTATTTTTACTTCGTCAATGACCTATAACTATAACCAATCTAGTGAACTAGAAGTGAGAACTTAATAGATGTTCTAGTTTATGTCATAATATCAGGTGCCCATGTGTACGATATCTTTGCAATACCAACATTAAATATAATATTTCTTTTTCAGGAGGTTATTTCAGCTGCCATTTTATTACTGCATATCTACTACTCTGCCTACAACTAATATTTTTTACTATTTTATTTTACGACATAACGCATAACTACAAAACGACCCATTGTAATTTTAATATCCTTCCAAGTACTAATTTTTATTGTTATAGTTCAAATCTCATTTACCATTTTGATCACACAACACACCATAAAAGCGAATACCCTATAGTATAAAGGACATTTGACGTTTTTAAATTTACCTTACACTAAGCGTTTAATATAGCTACTGAACAAAATTTCGGGAGCGCAGCGTTCAAGGATATTATTATAAAAATAGTTTACAATCATAGTATATACTGTACAAATATAATTTAAGCATTGGTATATTTTGATTTCATACGCCCTCAGTCTATTAAATAAAAGTTGCAGTAAAATATTTAATATAAAAATACAACGATATCTTTACATTTTAAACGAGTTGGTTTTAAAATCGCCTCCTTCTATTTACAGTAAAGTACATTTTAGAAAAAAAATTAACTCGATTAAAACACGTAAAAAATTTAAAGTCAGAAGTGTTGATATTTATTCAGTAATCTTTATTTAAACTTGTGCTAAACTATACCATGTCATCTCAGCAACCACCACCACCACCACCTTCTTCATCAAAAAATCTACTTTTCTGTACAACTGACACTATTCAACCGGTCTACACTCAACAGTCATTTGCCACAATTTCCCTCAGAGACATACTACAGTTACGAGAACAGGGCAACGTAACTTGGAAAGATGTTTGTGAAAAATCAACTATTCGTCATTTTCCATCAGAATCGTCTTCCAACAAGGTTGATGACAATAAATGTTCATATTCCACAGCTTACACTGCTACAGACCTACCAAACGAACTAAACAAACTTGAAGATGGCCAAATGATGGAAACAGGTTGGCCAAAAAATAACTCTAAACTAGAACAAGAAATAGCTGTGTTAAAGGATGAAAATAGAAAATTGTGCACAGAAAAAGCACAAGTTTTATCATTTCTTGGGGAACTACACACATGCCAAGGTGAAACTTGGAATGGTACTAACCAAGAACAAAATAAAAAAGAATTGCTTACGGAATGAAGTTTGCAAACGTGTTTAAATCAAATAAAAGAGTTGATGCAAAAAGGGGAAGAGGACAAATTAGAATTGGAAAAACTAAAGGAAATAAAACAACCGACTATTCTCGAGCCAAAGATAATGATTAGTCGAGATAGTCAAACAAAGTTTACCGAGGGAATAAACCTTCAAAATACTCGAAGACGAAAGAAACGAGTTTGTAAAGTAATAGGAACGAATCTACAAGAATATTGGTGTTCCTGTGGGAGAACGTTTATGAACAGGGACAGAATTGCAGCACACATTAAAGTTGGGTTAGTTTATGTGTCAAGTGTCTCCAGTTAATAAGAAGTGCAAGGGAACTTCATCACAAAATCAAAAAATTCGAAAAGGAATCGATATGGATTCAAGAACAGGTACTGGAGAAGATAAGGTCATCTAAAAAAGATAACCATCCTAACAATTTGAAAGCTGACCCTGGTAAAGGAAAGGACACTGTTACCAATTCTTCATTTCAGGAAAAAGTAAAGTTTTTGGTTCAGAAAAGTAAGTGAATTAAAAAAAATGAAGAAAGACATTAGGTCAATGAACAAAGATTAATTAATTTGTATTTTAATGTACTGTGTAGATACACCTTTAAACCCAAAGAAAGGTAAGGATGATGATGACCTTCGACACTTGGAAGCCGACCTACGTGCCAAACAATTTGCAGTCCCACTCCAAAAGAAAAATGTCTCCAATTGTAATCCCCTCGTTGAAAATCCAGTTTCAGAAGAAATTGAAGTTCAAGAGCAAAATGAGGAGCCCCCATTATCACCATGGCCGGATTTACCATAAGGCATTTTTATCGAGTGCCCAGGGCCCCGCGCATTGAGTGGGCCCCGCACCAAGAAA
>JAQIWN010005265.1:0-10101 GCA_034699025.1 Entomobrya cf. arborea Gr-Col-00668 | reverse complement strand
TGTCTCAACGAAAAAAGGTTTTTAGAAAAATGTAAGCATCGTTGAAAAAGTAGATCGATTATTTAGTGAATCATCAAAATGTAGGTAGAACGAGCTGTTGAATGTGTTTGTCCACTGTTTGTTGTAGTTTATAGAAAAGGAAGTAATTACACAACCCTGCAAACAAGAGTAAACTTGATTGATATGAATAAAAATGTATTAAATAGATAGCGAGTTTATGACTGGAAATTTATTTTACGTACATGTGTGTATCGTCGTGTCATGTCATAAAAAAATCACCAGGTAGGCCAAAAATTATAATTGAATTGCAAGAAAGCAAGACCAGTAGCACCAAGAGCCATTTAGGTTTGTAATTCAATAATCATAAGAATAATGATGGCAACGGCATCATTTGCAGTCGCAAGTGAAATATTTTTTTATTTAAACAAAAAGCCATCTGTCTGTATTCTGTATGTTCATAAAATTTGATCGCCAACTCCAATAATTATTTGACAGCAAGCAAGAGTTACTGGTGTGGTTGGTTGTGATGGGAGAAGCGAGAAGTAAATTTAAATTTAAAGGTGTATTTTACGATAGATCAGATGAGTAGCCAAAATTTATATTCGTAAGTAACAACGGAGCGCCTATTTTTATTGCTCATTGATTTCTCCGCAAAACGCCTAGCTCTGTTGCCTTCTTCTCACAGTAGCCAACTTTCAGTGCTCATTCAGTCAGGGATGTGTACAAATAATATTTTCAAAATAGGCACCATTAAAAGTTTTTCCATTAAAACAACAGGGAAAGTGCTGCTTGTAAATCATTTATATGTGATGATGTTGATATGGCAAATGGCCTGGTTTGGTTTTTTGGCCTCATGTCTGTTCAGGAGAATCGATTGATAATAGTTACCCCGCTACCCATAGTCATATTTTATTATGATACATGTGTCGATCTGTGTCCTTTCTCACCACCCTCGTCACTTGTAACGTTTGTGATGTGCATCAACTTATTTACTTTTTTTAATATTCGCACCTGTGACATGACTATAAAATTTCGCATCGTTTGACAAAATTTTCCAGCTATAGTTTTGATGTATTTATGAACTTGATGCTGATCAGCATGTGTACGTTCTGTGATAGTAAAATTTAATAGACAAGATGTGCAAGCTAGTAAAAAACAAGAACATTAGAATCCCATAAACTCTCATCATCATCATCATCCTTTGAATGCATTGAAAACAATCAATTCATTTGTAAATATGTAAAGTGGAACAGGGTTGAAGGAAAGGGTGCGATTTGCCCCGTTACTTTTAGTTTTATGACCGAATGGAACTCTCTGGATTTTTCCGTATTTTTTTACCTTTTATGGCAATTTTAGAATAGACAAAGCAGGTAAAATTGGAAACAACTTCGACATCACAAGCTTTATGGCCCTTTCACTTGGTTTTCAATTCAAAAGCCGATTAGTTCCACATGCCAACAATAAACCTTGAAGCAGCCCACCGCAAGATTAAAAATAAGATAATAGCTCTCTATCTATTATTTTATAATTTAAGTGGGTGAGTGGGTGGTTTAGCTCTGATTGATTTTGATTATGATTGCTTATTGTTCTAATAGCTGGTAATTAAAGTGGTCTTGTAGGAATTGAATTGCTGGATTAAAATTTGGCAGTGGGTTTAAAATAAATTCACAAAATCATTTCAAGGGGAATAAAGTGGAATTGAAACCGAGACAGGAAAGTTTTATGATGTCGAATCAGTTGTATAAGTCAATTTATCTTGTAAGACACTTGTCCAGTTTTAATGCTCTAGAAAGCTTCCTACAAACAAAATTAATCTTTTTAAATATGTGGGTGGCCAAATATTATGAGATAGATTTTCAGCACGTGTACATTTTTTGTACAACAGGTGTGTATGAATACATTACGTATTTTGTTTTTGTGTTTCAAAAATGTTGAAGAAACCATGGACTTTTTTTGTCTTTCACTGTAACAAGTAGACTTTTGGCTGAAAGGAGCTGAAGTTTTCTCCAGGAAAACAATCTTTGTTTTGGAAAAAAGACAATACTTTTAAGGTGTCTGGGTTGACATGAATGGTCAAGCTAAAATAAAAAGAACAAAAGATATCGAAGAAGCGTACAGTATGCAAGATGATATGATGAGAGTACTCCTGTCTTGATAACAAAAGGTTCAACGGATGTACTCTTTTTTCTAGGAATAATAAAATGATAGTTGGGTGGAAAATGATATTTTCACTATTATCGAGATAATGGACGTGTACTCTATTACATAATATGGTTATCTATCTGTTTTAATTATTGGTACGTGAAAGCTTCAACGAGGCAAATGAGCACCCAAACTTGATTATTAGAGTAAGACGTGGCTATCACTTGCTAGTACACCAGCGCATAAGACAAAGGAGACGGATGGATAATGTTTTTTTGTACGCGGTATGCAATGTGACCTGGCATGATTCTGACGAAGGTCTTTCGTGGGAGGGACTGAATGACCCTTAGTAAATTTAACTATTAGCTTTTTCAAGATGACTTTCATCGACATTGAGTTTCATGATGATGATGATGATTCCGAAGAAGAGGTTTTTGGAGGTAGTAGGTTGATGATAGGCTAATAATGACGGATTGACTCAAGTGTGTGTGTGTAGGTTTTAATGCGATAATATTAAATTGAGTTGACAATTATTTATTGAAGAACTTTTGACAGGTGGGGGTATTTTTTGTTAGGAAAAGCTCTTGAGTTTTTGCGTCGGAAAGTAAAATTATCGGTAAAAAAGTTAGATGACACGACCGGGGAAAGTTTAAGACAACGAAATGTCTTCCAAGATAGAGGATTCTAAAAATAAAAGAATAGAAAGCATGTTTCATTGTTTTATTCTTTTGACTTGTCTTGTAGTATATTATATGGTCATCAACACCTTCATCATGTGTGTTCGTTTGTAATCTAATATAATAGACATGTATAGGTGGTATATAAACTTAAGTAGAAAAGTTGAAAAATGATATGACAGTACAGACACTTCCGAAGGACATGATTATGATCGGTCTTAAATGACATTATTTGTTGTTATTATTTAGAAGTTCAATTTTCACTTGTTTCACTATTGCTTTATTGTTCCTGTTCCTCTATTGTTCCAAACTTACGTTGCTCCATTGTTTCCCAAAATAAGTAATAACAAAGGAAAATCAGGAATGTGATTTATGCGTTTTTGGTCTTCAGTGATTCTCGGTTTTATGAAAAAACTATTGAATAAGCAAGTTACCCAACCCTGATAAGAGGAGTTTTGGAATTGAGATTTCGGGTGTGGGTGTGTAGTGGTGATTTTCAAAACCAGTTGAAAATTTCAGTTAAAAAATGGCGTAGGTTTTAAGAGAAACTTGGAAAAATCCTCTTTTGTCTAATTAGTTATCTTGTTGAAAAAACCATTCGTACTTATGTCATCAACCATTATGTTTTATAACCATTTTTTATTAATAATCTGTCTCTCTTTCGCCCACTTTCAGCTACCTGAGTGACCTGGACCGGATCGGTGCACCTGACTTTTTACCTACGGAGCAAGACATTCTTCGAGCTCGTGTACCCACTACCGGAATAATTGAATATCCCTTTGATCTCGATTCGATCATATTTCGGTAAGTACTCTCTTTTCTTCTAGTAATCCAATCGACTTTACGTAAAAACAAATATTTTTAGACATTTAAGTTGACAAATTTTAAACAACAGTTTTGATTGGGCGATGACATTATTTTAATCCTTTTGTCCTTCGTTTTTTTCGTAGAATGGTAGACGTAGGTGGACAGCGATCGGAACGACGCAAGTGGATTCACTGCTTCGAAAATGTAACTTCCATAATCTTCCTCGTTGCGCTAAGTGAATACGATCAAATTCTTTTTGAATCCGATAATGAGGTAAGTACTCATTGAAAATAACAAGGCTAAAACACATGTAAGTACGACGCCAGAAAGAGAACTGAAAAAATAACAATTTTATTCCCGTTTTTTCTGTAAAATAGAATCGTATGGAAGAATCTAAGGCCTTATTCCGAACCATTATAACATACCCTTGGTTCCAACATTCATCTGTCATTTTGTTTTTGAATAAGAAAGACCTTCTCGAAGAGAAAATAATGTATTCTCATTTGGTTGACTATTTTCCCGAATATGACGGTAAGTTATACAAGAAGGGATGAATTTTTTTTTGCTCGAACAAATAATATGGTTCACAATACATTTGGGGCTAAACGAGATCACCATAGTCATTAGCATTGCATATTATTCTACAGTACTTTGTACTGTACTCTCTGGTTGCCTGTTGCTCTCATTCGATCACCAACCCTTTCCTTTTATTCCTGCTTTCTCCACTTCACTCATGCCATCAGCATTACAAAATATTCTCAAGAAAACAAGCTTTTCTCTCTCAAGGTATTTCACACTATACCACAAACAAAAAAATATTTTCCCCGAAAATCTCCTTTCAATGCTGATCATGAGGAATTAACATGAAGCTTTTTGTGTGCGCAAAACCAAATTTTGTGTCTGTTTGGCAACTTTTGGGGAATTGTATGTAAATCAGTTGTAATGTTTGTAGTGGTTTCTTATGATGTATTCGGTGGAAAAAGCATTTAAGGAAAGTGCATTATTAACTGTGTGATTTTGTGATAATTTCCCCCTTTTCCAAATATGAGAGAGGCATGACATTGCATAAATTGTAGGAATGTTAATAAAAAAACCACAAATGTCACAAGAGGGTTTCGTAACTCGTTGTGCTCCACTCTACAATCATCTGAATCCGTATGATTGGGGCAATATGCAAAAAAAACTACTTTTGTTGAACAATCCTAAAAAATTAAATGTGTCTTTTTAACTTTGCACATCACTCATGCCATGTCATGTCGTAGAAGTTTCCTCCGGAAATAATATTCCTGCTTGTTGTAACATTTTCATTTGACACATATAGTTTTTTAACAATACATAAAATAGGCGACAAACGGAAACATTTAGGAAAGAAAAGTTGATAAAAATGTCGATAAAAAGAGAAAGTATTCAAATGTTCATATTTTTATGCATGTTCTTTTGATTTTTTAGGCCCACAAAGGGATGCAATCCACGCAAGAGAATTTATCTTAAAGATGTTTGTTGAACTGAATCCTGACAGCGAAAAAATAATCTATTCTCACTTCACTTGTGCCACAGGTAAGAACATTTCAACACATTAAATTGGCTAATGGTTTTTTTTAAAGTGGGATCATTATCATCATCACTTTTTACATAATAATGATGGCCTTGTACTGAAATGACTTGAGTCAAGGCTATAGATTTTATATGTATTTTTTTATCACCCACGCGACATACTAAATTAGCTATTAAACTGATTCGTTGGTGTTACAACCTTGATTCTATACATGAAAGAATTAAAACATTTTCTGCATTGTTATATTTTCCTATAGATACGGAGAACATCCGATTTGTCTTTGCAGCGGTGAAAGACACAATTCTGCAGCTGAATCTTAAAGAGTACAATCTGGTATAGAAAAAAATTTTAAATAAAAAAACAGCGGCTGGACATCATCCCACAAAAAAATTATTTAAAGAAGAAAAAAAATTTACAGAAGTAAAAAAAATAAACCAGAGTTTGTTGATTTTTCTAAATCATTTAGCTTTAAGTGTATTGTATAAAAACTCTATATATAAAATAATAATTAAAATAATTGCATTATTACAATTACATATATAAAAACATAAAAAATAATTAAACATACATGATACATGCGTGTAAAAATATAATATAATATAATGCAACTTTTACAGATGCTGAAAGAATCTTCTTAAAAAACATCAAAAAATTTATGATAAAAATATTACTACTGTGTACTCTACTCTACAAGTCTACTGTACTTCTTTTATATAAACCAGAAAAATATAAACATTACAGATTTTTTTGAATTGGTACGTATAAAAAATTTATAATAATGTTTTAAACGTGACAAACAATTAATAATAATTAAAGTTTTAAAAAAACTAATATTATTAGAATATTGTAAGTAGATTTTTTGTGTGTGCATGTGTATGTAAAGAAAAACCAAGTCAAAAGGGAAGAAACAAAAAAGGTGAACATCAATTCAAGTGTTTTTTGAGAGAATTAAAAGAAACCTCGACAAAATAATTGATAGACAGAAAGAAGTAAATTTTACACAGAAAAATTTTTAGGCACAGGGAAAAAAACACAAATATTTGGAAACATATTAATAATAATTTTTCTGTCCCGCCCACGCACTCTTTTTCTCTCTCGTGAAGGTGTAATAATTTTTTCAACCGAGAGAAAAATAGAGTGAATTAAAAAAAGTGGATGAAGTAAAAAAAACACAATTGAGTATATATAATATAATATATATATATGCATACATACATACATATAGTATACATAATGACATACCTAACATACCTAGTAATATCTACATAATATTTATAAAAACAATACATTCTAGAATAAAATATAATACAATTTTTTTCTCTAAAACTTGCAAGCAAATAAATACATATGTATTTGGGAATACAATTACAATTAATTACTGTACTTTTACTGTGTCGTGTGGTGTAGATTCGTCAGAAGGAAAAAAGTAAAATATTGCTATTATTATTACATTGATTACACTGGGAAATTAATAATTAACAAGAAAGTTTATATATTTTTCAAAAAATGGAATCTTTAGATGTTCAGTTTTTTCTCCAAAAACACTTACTTGGTATTAACATAGAAAAATAATAACAGAGGCTTTCTTGTTTTAGAGGCAAAAACTATTCAACAAGGCGACAACTTTGATTTAAAGAAGAAAAAAAAGGTTTTGGTTTGATTTTTTGGGGGGGAAGAAAGCTAATCCACTTCCAAGATATTGTATTCAACTTATAAAAAATTCCACATATATTATTGTTACTATTACTATTTAGTTTAAAACTTACTTGTACGCTATAAATATGTAATTGGATGAGATTTTCTTTTTTGCTGGAAAAATAGATTTGCACAAGTGAATATTATTATTATCGTTTGCTATTAATTAATTCACCAGAAGACATCTTTCCTCTATCTTAAAAAAGCAAATAATAATAATATGCTACTTCAAAGAAAAAACCACTTAATAGCCAATGATTTCATAGACATTTTTCTCAACAATTTCAAACGCATTATATAATTTATTTATATTTAAAATACGTTATTATAAAAAATATATACACACAAGTATATATGACAATATTCTTCATTTTTCTTTTGGGACAGACTGCTACTTTTTAAAAACAATTCTTTGAACATATAAAATAATCATACTTATTAAACATAAATAACAATAATAATATTCATTTTCTTTCATTGTTGTCTTCATTGTAATTATTATTACTAGGCTACACACTACTCATTGTTATAAATAGTTGTCTTAATTTTATTTATACATAATTTCGAAATGGTAGTAATTATATAATATTGATTCCAAAAATAAATCGCAAATCAAAAACAGAAGTAATAATAATAACAGTAATAGTAATTATTATTGTAATTATAACTAAACAATCCGACATCTCTCCACTATCACCATTCAACCATATACATGTGATTATAATCATTGTGTAATAATGATAATAGACGATGACGATAATGATAGTAACATATCTAACAACAAAAAATTAACGAAGTCAAAGTAATTGTACTAATAATGAAGACGTTGGTTAACATTTAAAAAACAAGTCTTTGCAGTTAACACCAAAACTGCAAAAAAAACGATATGAAAACGAAAGATAAAATGTACATATTATTACTATTATTGTTATTATCATTAATTCAGTGCTTATAACTGCAATTGTTGTGCTTACATAAACATAATAACAATAGAATATAATGTTATACATTAATAATAATAATCACAATACATTCAGGAATCATCAGCAAAGCTGGGCAGAGAGGGGATGGTTAACCAAAAAGGAAAATTTTAGAAAGGGAAAGAGGCGACAATTTTGAAAGCTTTTTTATGGAGACAAAATATTATTTGAGTCTTAACGTCACTTTTTTTTGTTACATGATGTACTATAAAAATATACAACTGAAAATAACTGTGTAAAACGTACTCTAATAAGTAATAATACGTATTATTGGGACTTTATAAACTTAAGTCTATTATTGTCATTATACACTTATCATTATAATTGTTACTACTATTGCCTTTTTAATTTATATAGTGGTATCTTATAACAATAAGCTGTAAAATAGATCAACAGAAGAACCAATTTCAGACGAAAAAATATTACAAGCAAACAGTGAACGTGCAGAATAGGAGGAGAAGCTGACGCAAAAAAAAAGAATTTTTCTGATTTCTTAGTTTACACACCAGCCAGATCAGTGAAAAGAACAATTTTTTTTTGGGAAATTTTACGCATAAAAAATATATACACACACACTTTACACTTAAACATATATACGTACATATATGCACACACACACACGGATGTAATATATATTATTATTCTTAAATTGTATACACTTCACACAATTGATTGTTTTACTGTTATGCTAATTTATGTGTACGTATTATATATTTTATGTTCTATCACTACATTCATTAATAATATATTATTCCTTTTTGGCAACATTACTGTTATTATTCCTAAAAATTAATATATATACTTAGATAGATACAGTACATGTAGATTTATTGTTATTGCTGTTGTACTTTTATTTGTGGTGCGTTATTTTAAAATACAATATATATAAATATACATATTACATATACATACATACGTATATACATCAAAAAGATAAAAACATGTTTAGAATGTGTTAACGTTTTTAAAAAACATATAAAGCTTCTATACTGCTTATTATTATTATTGCTATTATATGTATCTTATATGTATATTATTATATAATATACACACAGTCCATTATTATTACTATTGAATATTGTTTTTGAACCAAAATGAATATAATGATTATAGAGAGAGAGAACACATCACTGTCTCCACTATTTATTTACTTATTTTTTCCGTCGTACAAACCAAAACCACGAAAAAATATGCATGTGTTTTTATTTATTTATTTTCCAAAACATTTATCTAAAAAATTGTTTTGTCCGAGAAACAAATTGCATTTATTTGTTTTTTATTTGCTGGTTGCTCGTTCTCGCCTATCATAAATGTTTGTCTCATGAGTATACTTATTTATTTCTGATATATTATCTATGTTCTACCTACTATATATGTTGGACAGCATGCAACAAGTTTAAAAATACAATTTCCAGTTGGTAGGCCGTATGACTTTTAAATTTATGGCCCCGAAGAAAAAGTTTTGAGCCCCATACAAATTTTCAAACTTGCTGAATTGCTGTCCTAAAATTCTGCTTCCAACATACTTATTATTTCGCATCAAATCTCCCTGCAAATCAAACCACATATATACCTTTTCGAAAGTGCTTCTTGACTTGACTTACGGGCGCATGCGCATATCCAGCTGAAAAAAAATATCACCCAAGTACTTCATTCTTATAAATGGCATTAGATACTTTCGAACCATGTTTATATATTTGCTGTAGTAAAATAGCATGAATATATATTTGTATTAATTTATTGTTGTACAGAACTATTTTTGAATATCATCTTGAACATGACAACATCACAAACATAAATACACACTATAATACTTACAGTTAACATGTTACTATGCTTTGACTATTTCTTTTTTTGGTATGAGACGCAGCTTCGATGTCGCAAGGTTTCATGAAAATATGAATGATGAGACCTTTATTTCAAAATAACCAAATAAAAAAATATATGTGTGCATTTAAGGCTACTCTACTGCTCTACAAAAATTATGCAACTATATTTTAAGGAAACAAAAAATACTTTCATATTTTCTAGTGGTCATAAGGTTTTATAGTTAGGTAAAATATTAATATAATTAGCTTAATTAATTGTAGATTTTTCTAAAAAAATCTATAGAGAATATTAAGACTCTAATTATTAAGGTTGTGGGTTGCCATCAGATAAGTGTATGACTTTTCTATTTATTTTAAAATTTGAACCTTTAAAAGATACTCTATCATCTTTGGAGTAAACTGCATCCTTAAACTTA
>JAQIWN010005264.1:0-10102 GCA_034699025.1 Entomobrya cf. arborea Gr-Col-00668 | reverse complement strand
TGTATTTGGTTTTTAGACAAACAAAACGCTATAGTAAATATAGCTAATCTTAAAATCTGTATCTTGTTAATTAGGTTAAAATTTCATTGATTTTTCAAATGTAATAGTGTGAATCGAATAATTGCAAACTTCAAATTTGTATGGGAATAGAATTGGGTATAAGAAAAACTTTACTTCTCGTTTTGAGACTTTTACTATTTGAGGTCGAACTGAACTACGTTATTCATGGCCTCTTTCATGTTCATAATATAACATGTTGACAGTACATTTTTTGGGTTTGGTTGGAATTTGGTTAGGTATATGATAACATATAGCTGCATTAATGATGAATAGAAAAAAAGCTTCATAGATACTACACCCATAAATCAGTTTGCCATATACATACGTATAATTGTAATCCGGATAATTAATTGGTTTCAAGATAAAAGAGCATTAAAACCGGCTTGGGTAGGCTAAGTTTTGGACTTTTTCATCAGATGAAGATGTAAAACAAAAAGACTCGAAAAGTACTCATTAAAATTTTGCTTTAATACAAAAAACATATAAACAGTTATTATCCCAACCTTTTCTTTCTCCTAAAATGTTTCAAAGAGTAAGAAATTAAATCAGTGCAAAAACAAGTGGATGTCTTTCGGTAGAAAAATTACAAAACATTAATTGCTGATATTTCAATAGATAACAAAAGAGCATCCTTGACAGTACAAAAATTTTGAGTTTTTGTTTTGTTGATTGTAACAAGATAATACGAGATTATTACAACAACGGCAATGGGTGAGCAGTTTGTTCCGTGAAGCTTTATTTCATTAAACAATAGAGCTACTGACAATGAGTTTATATTCATAATGCAACAAGCTACACATAACAATAACCTTAACAAGATCAAGATCAGGAGCATTACAAGAAGTTAATTCATCTTGTAAACAGTTTAATTAGTATAAATTTACAGAGATTGTTCGCTCATCCGCCTTTCTTATGTTAAATGAGCCGCTAAGCATCTTGTTAATTGTGATGATTAGCCTTTTTAAAAGAGTGCAAGTACCAAAGAACATTTTAAAAGAAACGTAGTAAATATTATTGTGTTGGTAGTAGGTGCATCATGCAGGCATGTCTTCATCTGTCAGGAAGACAGAATAATACGGTGCGTCGGTGCGTGTTTGTGTCGGTAATTTTTTCATACAAACAATGGTCAAATCAAGACCAATGTGATGGGTATGCAAAGCTTTATGTATCACTTTAATAAAACATTTTTAAAAGAAAGTATGCAATGGCCAGTACAAATGCTACGGTATCAGAGATTTGCTTGAGAAGCAATTCATATTTCTCCTGTCATCTTTTAATTACAAGTTTTAGTAAATTAAGTGAACATAATATATCCATCAATTACGTACCAGTGCAAAATGTAATCATGATCAAATAAAAATTCAAGCAGTTAAGTTGTATTTCCTGTAGCCTGTATCGTTTGCAACAGATGGTGGAAAAAACAAGCAATAAATTTGCGAGAAAGGATAGGAAAGAACACACCCTTCAGACACTTGTATAATATGTTTTGCAGATATATACCTTACAGCGAATCGGATGTTGTTCTGAAAAAATTCAAAATCAAGAAAAAAACCAGAACGAATGACTAGACTACTTAGCTGAGTGGTAAATAACCTTGTTTTCTGTTACGGAAAGTTGTAGGTATTCCATCACTGTCTGGGATGTTTCGCAGTCAATACAGTACTTGAAGAAGCTGTTTGACTTCGTCACTTCATTACATTGTTTCAACTACGGAAAATAGATGCTAAACTATATAAATATTATGAGTACCTTCGAAAGAAGATTCTTGTACAAATGAGTTGATCTAAAGGATGTGTAATAAAGTGCTTATTAGCATTTAGTATCATACACAGTACCGTACCACAATCAACATTATCATCATGTAACAAATGATGGGCACGTAAACACGTCAGAGCAAAATGAAAACTGTAGCAAAAGCTCATGTTGTACGGTTTCAGATAAGGATGACGACAACAAACGACCAGACTAGGATGATGACGGTTGCTGTTGATATCATCTTAATTAATGGGCTTTTTAGTTAATACAAACTTGAGTTTGAAAAAAGTCAACAGCAGTTGTGTACACTGCAAACTTACAGTTTCTTATAAATATTGTGTACAACCATGAAATGCAATAAATTATTTGGCGATGTGAAATTTTACAAATGTGAAAAAGATCTGTGTATTAATTACCACAATTAAGAGGGTAAAAGATTACTAATGTAAGACAATTTGGAATAGGAAGCTTTGCATCTTGTGGTACGTGTGTTGTGTTTGGGGATCTTTAAGCGTTACATCTTGGTGGCATGCAACTTGAAAAGAAAAATGCATGTAGTTCTATTGAAATAAAAATGTATTGAAAATAGCAATAAATTAGCTTGCTACAGGAATTCAATGACTGCAATAGACCAGAACACGACCTACACACTAGACACGCAAATGTATTCACTTTTTCATGCTTGTAACATTTACTTGTTTACTTAGGTTGTAAATTACCACATTAAAAGCTGGACATTAAGTTTATTTTTATTTAGTTACCTATTTATTTTATAGCATTAAATGAGAAAACGATTTTTATGTACTGCTGTACGACCTGTTAACCGGTTCCATTTACACCTTTTGAATCCAATTAATATGGTTTGAAACTTTAATGTGGTCTAAAACTACAATGCTTGACATGTACTTTGGAGTTGTTATTTTGACGGTTAAGTAAGCTCAACATGTGTACTATCGTTTACTAAAGCTATAAAATGAATGACATAAACATGATATAGTAAAAAAGAATAGCAAATATATTGCAAACTGTCTCTTTATAGTTTGAACGAAAAAATCCCATTCTGATTAGCAATATGATCTTATCGTAAATGGGTTGGGCAGTTGTGTGACACCTTGGGTTATTCTCATCCGGTGGTAGTGAGTAGTTTTCGCATAAAGCAGTTATATTTTTTTTGCACAAATACCTTTTTTATCAAGGCTTTTTTAAAATAAAAAAATGCATAGGAAATGTTTTAAGTGCATCTCCTGTGGAGAAAGAAGAGCAGCAGGCAGTCGTCAAAATAGGCTGTCAGAGTGAATAATGAAGTGGAGGAACAGTACATAAAAATGCAGTATAAATTGCTAATTAATGCAAACTTTAATTGCTTTGATGCGCACAACAATTCGGCATTTTTTTCAAAATGCAAAGTTCAACAGAACCATGCAATGGATATTGACACTAACTGACAAGAGTTGCAAAATGGCTTTTATGCGTTTCTATAAATAAATTCTAAAGGTGGAAATTAAATGCGATTGTATTTTCATGTTCTGCTTATCTATATCCGAATTACACACATCGCTTGATTTATTGCTCCGAGTATGAGTAACTTTTCAACTTTGACTAAATTAGAATACAATTTTTACAATAAATTTGATTATGTATTTACCTATTCGCTGTAACATCTTTCATCAAAAAAATTACATTTTGCACTACACAGCTCTTACGTCATTCCAGAGAAGAATAGCGGCAGCTGAACTACGGTTCGTTTAGAAATCCTGTAATTTGCCTTTTTTTACCTAATGACAGCCAAGCATGAAAATATTAAAATGTTATGCAGCAAGCTAGCTAAACACAACATAACAACTTTAAGTATTGTAAAAAATGCGAAGGTGTTAATACATTACTTCTCGTGATTCATAACTTTAGGTTAACTAATTGTAATTTTTTACAAAAAAGAGAGGTTGCACACACTCTATGCCACGATAATGCATGACTTCATACCATCACCACCGGCTAGCTCAGCACGCTATGAAAAATTGGTAAAAAGGTAATGAAACATTCACGCGATGGACAACAATGAATAAAAGAAACTGCCTTAAAATAATATTTATGTAGACTATAATTATCTACTCATCAAGATAATCAGAGACTTGGCAATTTCAGAAACCTTTGCATGTGACCCTTCAATTTAAACAATTCTCAATTCTCCGTGTAGTTTGTTAAGTTAAATAGGTTAGGTTAGGCTCGGTTAGGTTAAAAATCAATATACTTTAATGCCTCCATCAGGACCTGCTTTAATGCCATGCCTTAATATTTTGTGAATGAAAATTCTTAGACACTCGAAGAGAATGTGTAATGTAGAAATTATTCATTGTTGCCTGTTTGCTAGGTTTACAAACCGAATCCTTGGTTGTTTTTAAAATTTATTACCGGTAGTTTTTTCAAGATCTTACATCATGCAATTGTTGTACAAGTCTTGTTTTATCATGTATGAGTTTACGAGAAAGGTGTCACAGTGTCAACTGACCTCTGACTGACTCCAAGATGGTGTGTATTTTTGTGGTATATTTTATGTGCAGATATATTTTAACAGCCAGTTTAAGCGTGTCTGTCGGTAAAACGATTGCAATTCCTTACATGTCTGTTTTATTCTAATTCCACCCCTTTATATCATATTTTTTTATATATAAAATCAAGATAGGTATTTCATTTTGTCACCTTACCCATCTTCACTCTCATGTTGCGCTCATTTATTTTCCGAAAAGCCGCTGCAACCATGTCATATACAGAAAAAACCGCATATAGACCCACCGGAATGCTCGTGGTTATATTTGCAGAAGAATGGAAGATTAATCACAAAAGATAACCATCGTACTTACAGCAAACAACAGTGAACACCTTTTCTCATCATCAACATCATCTGAAAATACACAAGATTAAGTCCCTACAACACATTTCATTTATGAATATTCATGAACCAGCTGCCTAGACTCCTTTGAGAAAAAGGATCTGATAAAACTAAGGCACTTTAATATACATACAGCAATGCATCATGTGAGACTCACACAAAACTAACAAAAATTACATAAGCAGCAAAACCATAACTGCCAACACGGTCATAAGATTAAAACACGAGAGATGACAAACGAAATGAGCATAATCTTTATGAAAAATCTACAAAGTGACAGGGACAGAAGCAAAAAGATAAGGTAAAAGACACAAGTACAGTACAGTTTTTAACTGTAAAATTAAAATACTTCATCATCACACAGTAAAAAGGATATATATGGAAAAGGGGGACGAAAAAAAAGGGTGCGAGAAGCTCATTCATTCATTTTCTCGGTCTGTATTTTCAAGTTATTTATAATATTCTTTTTTAAGCATTACATTTCTCTGTGTGATTTTCTTGAATTTAAAGAAATAAAAAATACACTCCTGGGTCGTAGTATTTTCCCATCACATAATCATCATCTTCATCTTTTGTGATCATTTTCATCATTGTATGGTGGAATATGTAGAGAATCTCTTTTGCATACATACAGTGAAGATATATTACAACGGTGGTGCTTCTCTCACCCGCCTTCTGTTCCTATTTTCCTTTTTATTACACCGAAAGGCCACCAAGTGGCTGTAAAAGTGTAGATGAGCTATCATATAAAGCAGGGAAAAGAGATTGTTGTTTAAGATATGCATAAATATTACCACTTCTTCTACACTTCTTCTACACTTCTTCTACTTGTTACAAGGTTGTTGTGTAACTGAATCTCTTTTGAATTTCTCCTGAAAATAAAATATTGTCTAATGTAGAAAAAAACGTAAGCATACAAAAAGGGTTGAAAAAGGGATGAATGATGATGATAGGGGTAATGTGATGTCGACTTCAGAGACATGCTGTAGAACACGACATTTTCGCACTGTAAAAAGGATTTTCTTTGAGGTGTTGAGAATTTTTTACATAATTCTCATGTGAGTTTTGCGTTTTAACATTTTTGAAAGGTAACAATGCAAATAAAACTAACAAAAAACGTTTATTTTATTGCAAGACAGCCTTGGAAAATGTCCATCACTCTCGTCATTCTTGTTATCCTCATTGGTTAAATTGTTATAAAAATCGTTTTATCCGGAAAAAAAGAGCTTAGCAAGCACCTAGGCAAAAGAATCTGACTTTTTCCCATTTTCCCAGTTTTCTTTCATGTGTACTTGTTCAAGTGCTGTGTTTTGAGTTACACCTTTGCATACAAATTAGTGCAGACTTTTTTCCCTTTTTCATCTAAAACCTCTTCCGCCTTCGTCGGTAATGTACGGATACATGCAAACAGACACTGTATAACAAATGGCATCATCAGTCAACATTGTACCATTTCGTATGTGTATATCATCTTGTATTCCTGGTTCGTAGTAACATAAAATCACGTACACAACAAAGACACCAGACGAAGAAGAACCAGGCAAAAAGTAAGGAAAAAAGTATTATGCACATGCACACAAAATGGCATAGCATGACGAACAGTCGTATATATATGATAAGAGGGAGCAATTCGTTTCACAATGTTTCTTGAATTACTTTAGCAATAATATATGTATTTGAATGTAGTCAATAATCAATCCGTTACCTTTTCCAACATTTCTCTTTCCAGCACCAGCAATTCCAATCCAACGTTTTTCCAGCCTCCCTCTAGATCGTAAAAACATTCAACGTTTTTACTACTGTCAGTGTAGCTTTTTTATATTCACTTATTTTATGTCAAAGTCATTCCTCACCACTACCGCCACTCTATAGCTATTTTTTATCAATTCCAAATATTGCGATGCACCACTCCTCGACTCCTCCACTACCGACCAGCATGCGGCGTGATGTAAAAAAATACGTACATACTCATACATGGCTTGTGTAGAACAACACATGAAAAATTTGGAGTTGACTTGGCTTCCTTCTGACTATTTATTTTACGAAGAAAAACAAACAAACAAAAATCCAATCCATCGCATCATTAAGTGCATGCATTCAACCTCTTCTTAGAAATAGAGGGAGAAGTATAAAGAACCCTAGTTCTGCTGTAGTTTACGTTTTATACGCGAACGAAATAATGAGAGGAATTCGTTAACATTGATCCTTTCTTGAAGAGTATGAAAGTTTCATAGAATGAGCTGACTGCATTTCTGCTGACGGGTATAAAGAAATGAGTCAATGTTGTCAAAGTAGTAGCGTCAAAGTACTTGATGAGAAGTGTCAATCATGTGATTTTGCTCATCACGCGTATATTAATTTTGCAGGGCCATAATTAAAAAGGTGACGACGATGCAATGTAATTTATGAATTTCAAGGTTGTATCCCTTACCAATGCATGCATTAAACTTATTTTTAGCATTTAAGAAGGGAAAGTTTTGATATGAGACTCCACTCCTTTTTTTAATCTCCGGTAAGAAATTTCAGAAAAATATTTTTTATCAGTAGAATAGAAGCTATAAAGCTATATAGTTTTTAGTTATAATATTACTGTAACAAACCGTTTGGTGCCTTGTTGTTCGTTGTTATCTTCACCGTCGTCCTCATCTTCTCCAGTCGTTTTCTCCACGATCGTGCCGACTACGGCGTACACGTACACGTTTTCAATGTACAATATTGTACGTATCGTCACATCAATCGTACTCGCACATACATATATTACATATGTACGCTGAGCAGGTTCCAACAATAATTTATTCTGTGTATTCAGTAATAAATTATGTGCACACACAGCCGTTGTTCACACATTGGAAATATTCTTGGAGAGCAAGCCTGAGACGAGAAAAATATTTTATTTTTATTTTTGAGGCATAACTGTTGGATCACGTTCACACACCTACAACAACAGTAGTATATGGTGTGGTACAATATGTTGTATTGGTAGAAGAGTACGAATCTTCCATAAAATAAAAAATCTGTTTTACGACCTGTGTACAATTTCAGCACACAATGTTCCTCCAAGCACACGTTTCAGACTCAAGATAATTGTGATGATGATAACATTAGTTTAGCAGATAATACACGACTACACATAATGCTGGCAAAAGAGAAACCAATTACTGAATTTTGGAGTGGTCAATAATCACGTCAAGTCAGGAAAAAACGTGGGGTTCTTGGGTAGAAAACGATTCAAAATTATGCAATGTTCACCAACGCGGCTTGTAGTGTGGTAGTCGCAAGCGAGCACTCTGCAGATCTTTCAGATTTTTTGTCAGATTTTAGTCGTGAACTGTCAATATTGTGCCGATAATAATATGAAACACGACGTTTCATGAGCTTTCAGTTTTAAAATTTCTTGTAGCTATTCAATTGGTTTGGCTTTCCGATACTACGGAGCCAATGAACTATAAGCTATTTAGCTTTTAAGCCATTTTAATGAAATGACTGATTTATTTACATGAAAAGATAATATTAAGTAAGACTTACAATTAGATACACATCTATCGCTAGAACCTCAAATAGACATGGAGTACAAATAATGAATACAACAAGGAACGCAAGGTTCACTTGACATTTTCGAAATTGGTAATCTAATAACCTCATGAATATTTATGGCATTTCAACAAAGTAAATACACGCGAAATACATAAATTTATCTATTTATATTCCTCCTACTCGTACATCAAAATATTTATATGCTTTCGATTGACAATTCCAATAAGCTTCGCTTCACACAAAAACCTTCACAGCCAATCCAGTTGACAAAGAAAGGCATGCCTTTACCCATCACCTCTTACCACACTCTTTCATTTCAAGTCGACCTGCTTTCCCTCCTTCAACTTGTTTTACGTATGTTCCATTATTACCGTCATCATCTTCATCACGATCATCAACCTAACGAAGAGTGAGTAAGCTTCTGCTCGAATATCTGTTTAATCATCAACGAACCGTTCAAATTCTTGTGTATCCATGCTTTTGAGCCGTTTTTCGGTTTTTGAAAGAGGATTTGGTAACAACACTATATGGTGTTGGTGGCGACAGTAGGAAGAATGAAAATGATGAGAAATGAAAGGATGAGTTTATTCAAATGGAATCAAATAATGGGTATTAATGTTTCAAATGAGAATGAGATTATAACTAACAAGCGTGCCCTTTCTCCTTTACATGTTCACTCAGTCATTCATTTATTTTACGTCAGCCAATAAGGTTGACAATGACTAAGTCAACTCTACAACAAAAGAGACAAACCATGATGATTTTGACTAAGTTGATGATGATAGGATTACTGTGACAGAAGAGAAAAAAATACATGGGTTGTATTGGTGGCGGTGGTCATGTAGCGTCGGTTAAAATGAGACAATGTAAATATTACTACAAGGTTTGATTTTAAAATAAAAAATGGCTTTGTTTTATGTGAAAGAAGTAGCTTTAGTAGAGTAATGATAATATGCTTGTCTGCCTGTGGCGTTGATTAGCCGGTGTCACTCACGCAAATTTTACCAACGACACGTGACATGTCATTCTGTCACCAATTTTCATTTTTTATTTTTGGATAAAGTAATTTGAAACTTGTGTGAACGTGAAGCGTGGCAATGATTGTGGTGGTATCGAGGGAAATTCTAAACCCGTTTACGTAACAACTACATTGACTAGGCAAAGTCAACAGAATGGCAGTCGGCGACAGCAGCCCATCACACAAACTCAACCCTTTCGTTGGGAATAAAAAAGGACTCAAATCTATAGGCAATTTGTGCGTTATAATATCTACATTGTGTAACAGTTTTGCATAAGCCAAGCTACATGGTAATTTCAGAAAAGGACATTTCAATTAAATATTTACTCTTGGGTAAATTGCAACATAATTTGAAAATCAATGGCAAGTAAGCAAAAAATCCTTTATTGTATCTTTGGTGGAGCTTGAATGGATGAAAAGCTAATATTATTGATTATTCACTTACTTTGCCTGACATTGATGGCTTCTTTCCCTGGAGGCTATGCATAAAAGCTATTTTTATTTGACACATAATTGAAGATAAATGCATATGCTCTCGTGACTGCTAAAATTAACCATACCATCATAACATTTAAGCAAAACTATTTCACTAACTCTGCAACATTTAGCGTTGCATTTTAAGCAAAAAATCACAACAAGCAAAGCCATGATATTAAATATTCTACAGTACTCCTAAATTCAATGCGGCTAATGAAGTGTGCTAAATCAGCCTTGTTTTTTACTGGGTATAATCCCTTCAAAAGTATAGCCTTTTGTGGCAAAAAATCAATAAATAATTCAGTATTTCTACAAATCTTTACATGTCACACATGTGTATGTATTTTTGTCCTTTCATGAGTGCACTCAAA
>JAQIWN010005263.1:0-10102 GCA_034699025.1 Entomobrya cf. arborea Gr-Col-00668 | reverse complement strand
TTTTTCAAGTTCTCACTTTCCAAAACTAGGAATTTTTTCACTTTTTCTCATAAATATTACAGTAATTATTTTACTTTATAACACAAATCACGCAAAAGCAATAACTCATAATACTATTTGATTTAATGTATTTCACACAAAATTCCTTTTTCTATAATATTATATTACGCTGGTATTTTTTTTCTCTTTTAGAAATTTTGTTCACATTAAAATATGACAAACGGAAAAAATACTTTTTATGTATTTTACGGTTTTACTGGTTTTTCAATAGAACGCACAATTTTTATTAAAAAAGTACTGCACTGTAAAGTACTTGTGTTCTATGTAGAAAATATATATTTCATTCTTCGTGTCTGGTTTTACTTTAAAGAAAAATAAATGTTTCTCGTTGTAATAAATCTTGGCTCTATTTCTCTTTTTCTGGCAGCTTTATGCCTTTTCTCCACTTTATTTTGTTGCACTGCTACACAAGTACACACACAAATGCACGGTGATTTTCAGAAAGAAGAGGAATGAGTTTCTCTTTCGCACAGAGAGAGAGACATGAATGTTACCACGTCCAAGGCTTGGTCACAACTGAATCGTTCCTCAGAGACCAAATGAAATTTTACTTGTTTCGTTGGTTGATGGTGTAGCTTGAAGCCTTCTCGCTCACTACACTTCTCTTTAAAAGTAGAATTGGTTATGTTGTTCAAAGGGATAAAAATGAGCTATGTTCTTGTTTGTTAGAATGGTGCTCTGCAATCACTCAGACACACACAAAATACAGCTCTGTTCTCTTCAAACTTGAGTAACTGACTGACGATTCGACTGAAGAGCAAGAGGGATAATGGAAAGCCATAAAACATTATCCTTCATCCTTGTCTACCTTTTTTACACACAAAGCATTACAGGGAAGTTTGCTTACCAAAGAGAACAGAGGCAAAACTACAAAGAACGGATACTCATTTTTATCCAAATAAAAGTGGTAACAAGTAAGTGCAATATATATACCTTTACTATTTACTTGTTTCACACAAACGAGAAGTTTAAGTATAAAAATGTGTGTACAAAATATTATCCCTTATTAACTTAATACGCCGTATACATCAATGCATGCAGAGCATGTCCAGAGGAGAAAAAAATAAGACCTTTTCATCTTCATCATCAATATCATCATTGAGTGCATGCATGTTATATGATGATGATGGTGGTGGCATGGTGTGGTGATGATGATGACGCTCAGGTTGATAATGGTGCTTCTGTGAAATAAATATTTTTACTTTGCTTAAAACTTGCATTTAGGAGTAGCACATCGTGAAACCAAATATAATTTAGTAAGCCGAAGTAATAACAATTTGAGCACACACACATGCTACTTAAATTATATTATGGTAGTTCCATGATAATGAATGATGAATGCATGCGTGCATGAATACATGCACAAATTCTTTTTTTTTTCTGTCTTCATATCCTTTTTATTTACAATTTAACTTAATACTCAACAAACAAGTAAGAAGGCTTAAGAATAAAACTCTTTCTTCTTCAGTGCTTCTTTGAGATGAGCCGCCGCCTTTGAGTAAGCAACCTTTTTTTGTCCTCAGCGTCATCATCGTCAAATAAATTGTAAAGCCTAAAGTGTCCATCCGTTGTTAAATTTGTTGTTGTAGTATTCCTGTCGTCTTTCTTTTTTCTTTCATAGCCATTCAGTCATTCTGGAATAATTTCAAATTAAACCGTGTCATCACATGAATCACTTCACAAGACGCGATGTGAACAAGGAGGAAAGCTTTATTTTTTCATGAATTGTTTGTTGACTGACGCAAATAATTGCAGAGCATACAGAATCGTAGAAGCATACTTTACCGCACGGAGACAGCCTATTGTAAAACTAGAAAATATAACACTAGTACTAAATTACACTATTTGTTATGCAACACAAAGGACAGTTTTTTTTCAGGAGACGCAGGCAGACGAAGTACTTTTAGCGTAGCAATCCGACTCAATTGGTGATGCATCTTTCGTACACGACCATTCTCCATCAATAATGAATATTTATGGAACAGCAAGCAAACCGCTGTCAAACAAAGTAATGAAGTAGCAAAAGAATATCTAGACTCCAGTCCAGACTAAACTGCACATACTGTACTTGGAGACACCCTGAGAAATTAACAATTAGACCTTGATGCATAATTCAATCTTGTGCAAAATGACATCGGTCCCACCACACCCCATTCATGTCTCCGTGCAAAAGTATAACATGTCTCAATCTCGAGGTGACTCGAAAAGACAGACAACTAGCAAACTAATCTTTTAAGATAACTAGTGCTACTTAATAAAAGTCTCCGTGAAAATGTCACAGTCATCAAGCCATTGCCAGCGTTTATCCTCAGAAGAGTAATTTTCCTGCAAAAATGGCGGCGACTACCTACATAATATAACACACACATTAGAATATTTATTACAACCATCTAACGTTTGACTTTTTTTCTTGGGCGACATACTCATTTCGTCAGTTTTATGGCGACCCTCACATCACCATCGTCATCATCACATTACCAACCAACACAGGAAAATTATTATCATCAGGAAAAAATAAATGGAGCTTTTAATGACCAACCATAATGATGACGGTGATGATAATATTGCAATGGATAACTTTTTTGTTACCGTCTCTATTTGAATTCTATAAAAATTATATATTTTACTGGCTCTGGATAGTATTTAACTTAACGTGTTTCTATAAAACAGAAAATCATGAGGTAGTAAAACTTTTTATAAAATTCTTTCATGTTTTTGGCACAGTCTTTATAACAGCCTGTAAGTTTTTGTAGAGAATAATGGAATATTTTATATTGCAGGCGGAAATTACACCTTATTTCTTTCATCTTCTGTGCTTCTCCAAAAAGCTTCATCAAAAAGTGTGATGATGTGATTTTTATACTACCTTGCTTGCTCAAGAGAGAGAGAGAAGGGGTTTTATGAGTTTATTACAGGGAATAATGTGTCCAGTCGTTATATATTACATGCCCTTAATGCATAATCATCTATAATTTAACAACTCTCGCTCACAAGATAGCATATATCCACCATCACCATACAAGGTAGTTTAACGCAACCAGTTGATCATTTTATTGTAGGCACTCTATATAAACATCCTCATCTCTTAAATTGCTCTGTTTTTCTGTTACGCTCTCCGTGCAGTTTTACAACCACTTTTTTCTGAGTATACATGTCTTAAGTGTGCGAAGATAGTAAAGTTGGAGGAGAGAGATATGTTATGAGCTATGCAATACAATATTCATCACATTTTAGCAGTATTTTTAAATTAATGAAATGATATTGTTGTTTTCACAGTGAACAACAATCGCAATCACTTTTTATTGGTATTATTACCCTATATTATGACTCTCTCTGTGTTCATCTTGCTTTGTCGGTAAAAAAAGTTTTGGGTTTGTATTGTTAAGCTATCTTGCATGATGTCTTCAAACACACTAAAACTAACATAAGGACCTGACTGTAGTCTGTACATGCAAGTTTCGTCATCGTATCACTGCCATGCCATAATATCATCATAAAGTTTAGGGTGTTTTATGGACGGATTTAATGCATATCACTCACTTTTATAAACAGTTTTTGTCTTGTTTCTCGCTATTTTGGTGGAAAAAAGCGTTATCATTGCCAAATGATGGCTGATAACGATACAAGAAGTGAATTGAGGAAAAATGTGAAGAAATTTATACCACCATAAAAATAGTCGTATCATCATAATTCCCAACCAAAGCTAGTAATGGGAATACCATTATCATTATGACTCTATGACAGTAAAGTAGTTTAGATACCCTGTTAAAATAGTTAAGTAACATGGGTAACTTTTCTTTCTGTTCAGTTTAGTCAGTGCCATAAATATAACGCTTCAAAATATTTTGACGTTGACAAAATAACAACAAAGCGGGAGAGAAGGCAGAGTATTCACAAAATACAGGAAGAAGACAGGACATTGTTGAGGGCTTAATAAAGTCATCATTCGAATTGCCTTGTGCATTCATTCACTTCACACAGCAATAATATCTCAAATAAATCCTTATTGTGTTCGCTATCATCCAATAAATCTAGCATTTTTGTCGGCAAAATCTGCTCTGGAAAAAGAAAAAGATTTGACTTTTACACAAAGTTTTAGGTTGGCATGGCATTGTAGATGGATTATGCGTGTCTCAAAGGAACTATGTAGGGCAAACATTGCTTACAGCATTATTGAGCTGGATCAAAGTTGAATGTGTGGAATTTAGACTAGGATAATTTTCTATGTGCTGTAGAAAATGCCGCACAAAATGCCATAATATGTTTTGATACTATGTAGGTGATACTCAAACACATATTGGATTTTATTAAAGGCAGGTGCCGCTGATCTAAAACTAATGCTTTGATGGTCAATGGTATGTAATTCCGATTTTCAATTCGGCAAAACACAAACAGGACAATGTAGCAATAGCAAAACAAGCCTGTTCATTTTTATTGAAACACCTGTCGCAGTTTTCAATATAAGAACCATTGTCATATTCAATACTACTTTGAGCTCAATTACTTTGCTTTTCAAGTTGGCCTATTTCTGGAAGTCTGAAACGCAATACGCGTGTAGAATAAAGCTTACTGGAAAATCACTTCAATTGAATTTGTACGTGTTGACTTCTCTTTCACTTTGTACAATGTATATTGAATCAACTACTTTTATTTTTTATTGTTAAGCTTGTAATAAATAATCAAATCAACACATTCCGTGTGGATAAGCTGGCATGCCTTATTAAACACACAAGTTAAGCTAAATATGGCGGAGAGTAGTGTTAATATTTGTTAAACAAAGGAGCGGCACCAAACAAAGTGTGGTGGCAAGTAGTCGGACGATTGATCGCAATTGCTAGTCATCAGCAGTAGTCCCATCCCATTATCATCAACCGACCCTACCGGATCTCTGCACTAAGCAGTAAAACCCAAATTAAATATAACAGCAGTCTGTTGCCTGTTGTCTTCTATTCATTTGTATAATAACAGGGTAAACGTCCTTAATACTTGGTATGAATTTTGAAATAATAGCGCATCAGAGAAATACCAGGAAACTTTTCTGCAGAAATTTTTACATGTACAATGTACCTTACAATAAGAGAGAAGCCACGTTACTCCTTCTTCTGCACAAAACATGCTCATACACATGCACAAGTATGTTATCCTTCCCGGGTAATTGCAGAAATGAAAAAATGATACATACTATCATCATCCTTCTTCTTGTTTAATGCTCATCTTCATTGCCCATCATCATCATCCAATCAACAACATGAAGACAGCCGTCATTAAAATATGAAAATCGTAAAAATTTGAATGGTAATTTTTTCCTGAAAAAAAAAAATCATGGGAAAATATAATTTATATTATCATGCAAATCGTAGTAAATGGTAAAGTTAATACTTTTTAAATGCTGCGTGCATCATGCAACAAAAGTCAAACGGTAAGTATAATATAATGAAAAAAGAACAAATGTTTTCATACTATTTATCTTCTTAAATTTAAAGCTATCCAACTAACAATAAGTCCAATTACTTGAAACACACACAGAGACAGACACATAATCAAACTAAACTAATGTGCAGTTCGTGTTTATACCACACAAAAAAAAATTGTTTCGTGTATCATCTGCCCGCATTATACTAGTTAATAAAGCTGATGTTGCAACTTGTCATCACAAAAATATAAGTTACTTTTATGTCTGCCTGTATACCTGGCATTTCAATTTGATCATTTATCCATGATCCATGATCCATCCACACAACTTAAGCCATTGGCTCAAATGTAATTTGAAGTCATGCAACTACAACCTAATTAATTTCGTTAGAATTAGATTTACCCTTTGACAAAAATTGGGCAAAAATTGAATCAAGAGTTTAAAAAATGTTAAAAAATTTATTGTAGCGACCCTTATTTGCAGCGGTAAAATGTTTTATTATCTTCATCTTCATATTTTTAACTTAACTAGTTAGTTCTTCTTCTCCGTTGCGTGTTAACTCTTGTTCTTAACAATTTTGCTACCTTGTTGGATAATGCCCATATAATGTATCTTATCGAAAAAATTGTGCGTTAACGAGAGAAATAAGAAAAAATACACAATCAAGATAGACAAGTATATGAGCACAATAAAATACGATGTGCACGTTACATTCAAAACTTAGTATCATCTTCTTTGTACATGTGCCTACTTACTATATTATCTCTACTGAATTATAAAAATCGTATCGTATCAAATGCAAATGAAAAAATAAAGTACATAAGAAAATGATGATGATTAGGATGATTCATAGTAAAATGATAAAAAAAGATAAACTTGGTAAGTAGTATTATTACCGCTATTACACATAACCAAACACGTACATTTTCAATTTTATTTTATTAAAGCGCTTCTTCTTCGTGGAATTCCACAGTTGTAAAATGCCGAGATATCACGTAGAGTTGCATGTATCATCTATTCTGTGTGGTTTTGGTTATCATTTTAAAAGGAGAGTGAATAGAGTGATAGTGTACAGACATCACACACAACAATCACAAGTAACAAATAAATAATAAAAATGAATGAATTGAAATTAATCAAGTTAACCTTGTAATTAAAGTTGATACCTTAATCAAAGATTAGAGAAGAAGGAAAAAATAAAATAATATACATAAAGATACAAGTTAATGGAATGACTAATTAAAGGTTAAAGGCATCAAAAAAGGTAAAAAAAAATGACAAGTTGGAAAATAATATACTATTATCTAGCGTTTTTATTGCGAAGCGTATGATTACCGTGTGTGTACTGTTTGCTTGCATGCATAAACAATTTATTGTATTTTTTACCACTTTTTACACGCAAATGCATATTATATGCAACACACTAGCCTTTTGATTATATGGGAAAAACTGTTATTTGTGTGGTGTGTGTGTAGAATTTTTTGAAAAATGTTTTATAAAGTTTAAAGAAGGAAGAGAGAAATAAAACGATTTTGATAAAACCAAACGGTTGTAATTGCACACCAAATCAAAAGGGTTAAAAGAGAAGTGGTGGGTTGCAAAGGCTCTGCCTTTTCAATGTAGCGATGTGGGCTGTGGGCATGATTGTATGACGGGTGAATTAGCTGTCTTGAAATATTCAGCTTTGAACAAAATAAAAACAGCATTATTGTGCATTGTGCGATTGTACAGCTATCAAAAAAAGTGACAGCATTCATCATCATCACCCACACACCCTATTATCATCTTGATTATGAATGTTTAATTGATCTTGGTGTAAAAACTAGTAATTAACACCATGTCGTAAAAAGTGATTCTGAGTTTTTTTTTCTTATCCGAATGATATTGCATTAAATATGTTTGTGCACAGCAATGTTGATTGTTTATATACCTAACTATGTTTTGTACAATATGTACATAATTTCTCATATGCTTTTTTTTGTACAAGGCTTAAAAAATTTCTACATCCTATAATCACATACATTAAATATCTCTTTAATCTACCCGCATAAAAATATGCAACAAAAGAACTTTTACAAAATGATGTTCGTTTATGTATTTTTTTATAATATTCACCTAACTATCAAATTAAGTAACCCTTTCATTTTTAGTTTAAAAAACTGCCCCTTGAGCCTTATAGCATTTGATTATGTGATATTCCTTCAACCTGCCGCTGCCGACGAGTACACATCCAGCAAGTCTCCAGTCGCTGGTCATAAGGTCAATTCTGGTGTACTAAGGATTTAATTTAAAATTCATTTCTAGATGAGCCTAGAACAAAGGAGAGATAATCAACTTTTACATTCTGAATTTCAAACTACCAAGTTTCGTCCCATTTTAAATTTAATGATAAACCTTTTTCCCAGGATGCTATCAAAAAATTATACAAAAAGATCGCGATCTTGTTCTGATGCAATGCAGGGGTAGTGCTACTCGTGGTGGTATGGAACATTAAAATTATAGGTTTTGCGTTGATTGCGTGCTCAGACAGGGTGTCGGCCTGCCTCCGTCCTCTCATCCATTATAATAAAATAAAAAGCCAAACATTTACAACAAGACGAGTGGAATTGGAACTCCTTCTTTGCACTGCCTTTTTCTCCTTCGTCTCCGTCCGTCCGTCTGTTTTCATTTTTCTTTAACTTCCTTGTGTATTCCTTTGAAAATTCGTTTTGATTGTTATTGCACAAGACGCATTTCATCATGATTATTATGATTATTCCAATTTTCAACAATAGTATAACTACCACTCACCCGAATAACAATGAAAAGTGCTGTATTTTTTATATTAATCGCATGGTTTACAGGTAAACCACCACCACACTAAATTTCATAATGGAAAAATCACAATATTTGATCCCAAGTTTCTTGAGACAAGTCCTTCCCTTATAAATAGGAGGATAAAAAAATCCTATCAATTATTGTCATTTTCTGTTTTTGTTATAAAGGTGAATAATTATTTTTTATATGTAGCTCTGAATACTCAATTTAAAATCTGAAATAGTAGTCGGTAATGTTCTGTCGCCATTGTTGGCTTGTCTTGTTCATGATGAAGATGAAGGATCACCTGTTCCTTCTTCCTTACCTTGTTTGCTGCATAATAATAATGATTATTTCTTTTTACCATTTTGATTATTAAGATGATAATATGCTTCGCTCTTTTTTGTGGTGAATTATTAAATGTCTGATGCAAGACGACTGCTTCCACCACCACCGCCACCACGACTGATGCAAGTCAATTTTTTTGGTGACCTTTTACTTCTCTTAAAAACCCTAACAATACCCTACGCTGTTTTTTCTCACCCGCTAGTTTTTGTTGACCTGCAGATAAACGGGGGAAAGGCAGCAGGAGACTACCACTGCCACCATATTTTGATCATGTCTACGAGAAACGATGACGTGCAATTTTATCTCATTATTATTTTGAAACGGCTCCAGCCTGAGGTCTTTGTATTGTATTGCTTTACATGGTAATGATAATGTACTCGTGAGGCTCAATACATAATAATTTTCCAATTTTCCCAATACAATCGAAAATTATTTCAGAAAAAACGAAGGTCTTCAAGAAGAACATAGTATATGATGATAATGAATACTCATCATCAATTTACTATGAAATTACCAGTTTTTTCCACAATTTTGGGCCATGCTTTTTGGTAGTCAAGTACTATTGACTATATTGAGTTGAAAAGTGAGGGGAAAAGTCTCAAAAGTGGTATCGCATGGCATGGTGTGCTCGGGACGCATGCATGGCAGTAAAAGTGGTGTGGTGTGCCAGCTCTCATTATGTTAATGGGCAATGGGCATGCTGACGGGTTAAATGGTATCACAAGTAGACCGAATGAAAGCTCATGGAAAATCGTTAGGCTATTGTCTCATCATTACAGTCACCTCATCATCATAATCAGGCTTACCGAGCGTCTCGCGTAAATGGATGGAAAAAATTGAATCTGTCCAAGCACGAACGACGGAATCACCAGGCCTACATATTTCCTAATGTTAAATGTATCTAAACCATATACATTTGTATGTTTTGTAAAAAACAATGACAGGTGTAGTCAAAAATGTATTTTTAAACTACGTAATACCTAATTAAGTATTAAATAGTTACTTAATTAAGTCCTAACCCCCAAGTTACCCCCCACGGGGTAATTTCCTTATTTGACGGACTTACTTGCTGAAAATTGGTATGTACATGTCTTATGACTCATTAAGGTTTAGTAAATTAAAAAATTAAGTCCAACCCCCCAAATTACCCCCCACAGGGTAATTTCTTTATTTATTGGATTTACTTGCTGAAAATTGGTAAGCAGATGTCCTATGACTCATTCAGGCTTAATTAATTAAAAAATTAAGTATAACCCCCCAAATTACCCCCCACGGGGTAATTTCTTTATTTATTGGATTTACTTGCTGAAAATTTGTAAGCAGATGTCCTATGACTCACTAAAGCTTAATTAATTAAAAAATTAAGTCCAACCCCCCAAATTACCCCCCACGGGGTAATTTCCTTACTTATTCGATTTACTTGCTGAAAATTGGTAAGCAGATGTCCTATGACTCATTCAGGCTTAATTAATTAAAAAATTAAGT
>JAQIWN010005262.1:0-10104 GCA_034699025.1 Entomobrya cf. arborea Gr-Col-00668 | reverse complement strand
GCGTCCACTTCCGGTAGTTTTGTTGCTGTTGTAGAAGAAGAGGAATTTATTCAATTGACACCAACTTTAAAGGCTTCCTAAAAACAGTGCTGCCAGTTACTTGAGGCAACTTGCCAAGTCAAATTGCAGAGATGCGACGCAACCGCCCCCGCAACTGAAAACGTCGTTGTCGCCGTGACCACCACCCTTTCTTCAATTAGTGCTCCAGCTTGTTCAAGAATCATCGTTCCAGTAGTGGAAAGCGATGAAGAAAGTGGTTCATCAGAAGATGAGATTCCGTCAGCTTCTCGAGCTTCACGGCCTGTTGATCTGGGAATTGTGAAAAAGGAAGGTGGAAGTAATGCTGGAGGGAACTCTTTCAAAGACCGATGGAAAGGGAAGAAAGTTAACGTGGGGCTACGCAAAGGTCCTCGGGAAACTTTTGAGGAGGACGTTAAGTTAGGTCTGCTGCAGAAAGTGGAGGAAAAAAGTTACTCCTCCGAAAACGAAGAAAGTGAACTCATTGTTCGTGCTCATCCAGTTTGTAAAGTGAAGGAAGAAAGTGAGAGTGACATTGGGAGCACCTATTCAGTAGAAGAAAAGTGGTCCTTGAGCGGAAGTCAACTCCTTTTTGTGCAATTTGCAAAAAGACTTATGCGACGAAAAAATATTTGAAAGAGCATATAAACAAGCACACTGGAGAAAAGCAATACAAGTGTGGAACTTGTGGCAGGTCATTTTGGAACCGGAACACATTATTTACGCATGAGAGGGTAAGGGATCAACGGAGTAGAGTCTGCTGCCAAGAAAACAGATGGTTTGGAGGATGGAAGCCCAAAGGCGAGTGGAAATGTAAGATTTGTTGGAAGAAAATGAAAAATCCAAATAATTACGCGGCCCACATGAGTCGTCACCGGGGTGAAAAGCCATTCAAGTGTGAAGAGTGTGGAAAGGCATTTGTGAGAAATTGTGATTTGTCATTGCACAAGAGAATCCACACAGGCGTTTGGCAGTTCACCTGTGTCTTTTGTGAAAAAGGTTTCCACCGCCAAAATGACCTCTTCAGGCATCTCAGGGTTCATACTCAAGAAAAGCCATATTTTTGTAAGGTGAAGGCCTGCGGAACCTCTTATAAACAACTTGAAGGTCTCAAAAAACATCAGCGAAATATTCATTAAATGTTTTTCTCAAAAATTGTCAAACTCAATGTAAAGTTTAATTTACTATTTCAATCATTATAAAACTGATTTGTTAATTTAATCAAATGAATTTAACAAAAAAATAAAATTTTCTTTAAAAACCTCTCGTCTCTTTTATTATCCTTTCTTCATCTATCGTATTATTAATATGTTTATAATGACTAAACTGCATAGTATACGTCCCCAATCCCGACGATACTGTTCTCAAACTTGTCGAATATCCCATTAGTTCACTCAGCGGCGCCGTTCCATAAATCACCTTATTTCCCTGCTTCCACTCGACCCTCTCCACCAAAAACCTTCTCCTCCCCAAATCATCCAGCACCCCCTGCACCTTCCCCTCATCCACCTCCACCACCATTCCCACCCAAGGCTCCACCAATCTCACCACCCCCTCCCCCAATCCCTCCCTCACACACTGAGCTCCCGCCGCCTCCACAATCGTTTCACTTGTCCCCCTCCCCACCTCCAAATAATTCAACCTCACCTCCACCCCCACCACCGGAAACCCCAGCCTGGGTCCCATCCTCATCCCACTCTCCACCCCATTCCCCACCAACCTCAACATTTTATCCGTCACTCCACTCAAATTCTCCTGCTTATCCTTCCCCACACCCTTCACCACCTCAACCCTCCCTCCTCCCATTCCTCCTTCCACCAACTTCCTCCCCACCAACTCCAACTCCATCACCACAAAATGCCTCCTATCCCCCAATCTCCTCTCAAAATCCACCCTTTTCACCACCTCCCCCACCAAAGTCTCCTTATAAGCCACCTGCAACCTCCCCAAGTCCGCCTCCACCTTATATTCACTTTTCAACCGATCATAAATTATTTCCAAATGCAACTCGCCCATCCCACTCAACACCGTCTGCCCCGTGTCCCCATCCACATGAACATGTAAACTAGGATCCTCCCTTTTCAAACTCTCCAACGCTGCATCCAACACCTTCTGCTGACTCTATTCCCAATTAAAATTAACCAACAATTAAAATTAATATCCATAAAATTAACTATTAACCCACTTAAATATTTTTATTTATTTTTTACCAATGAGGCCGGTTCAATCGAACAAAAGAATACAGGCTCTGGTATAGTCACTCCACTTAATACAGCACTTTGTTCCTCAGCAGTGCCCCCCTTCCCCCTTCTCCCCAATTTCCTTTGAACTCCACTCGCCACTCCACTACTACTCGTTAGCGTGTCCCCAGTAAACGTATCCTTTAACCCTGAAACAATAACAACCTGTCCAGCTCCCACCCCTTCCACTTCCCTAATCTCATCCGCAAAAGGTCTATAAATTTTAGTAATTCTCTCCCCTTTCCTTCTCGTCACATTATACAACTTCTGTCCACTCTCCAAATTACCACTAAATACCCTCGTAAATGTTAAATGTCCTAATTGAGCATCCCACATTGATTTAAATGCAAATCCACACAGATCCCCACCATAAGCACCAATCACATCATCCCTTTCCCCCAACTCCATCGGATGTGGCAGATAACTAAAAAACATCAACATTTAAATTAACTTTTAATTACAATACAAACTTACATTTTAAAAGTTCATTTCCCCAAATAAATTATTTTTTAATTACTCAATTATCTTATCCAACAGAGGCTGCACCCCAATATTTTTATAAGAACTGCCCATAACCACCGGAACTACTTTTCCTTCCTTTGTAATCCTTTGAATAGCTTGTCTTATCTCCTCCGTGCTTATCTTCTCCACACTTTCCCTTTCTATGATAAGGTTGCCAATCTCCCCATCAAAATCCGATATCCTCTCCACCAACTCATTCCTCTTCCTCCACAACACCTTATTTTCCTTCAAGTCATCTTAACCAAAAACCCAAACACAATTAAAATTACAAAACCAATTAATTAAAGCATTTAAAAACCCTATCCTTTATCAATACCCACCAATTAAAATCTTCACTCCCTTCGTTCCCTGATCAAAAACCAATCTCTGCATATCCACCAAGTCTACTAGCCCCACCAACCCCGATCCCGACCCTGATGACCCCTTTAAATACACAGGTTCCTGAAGCACTACCACCTCACATTTTAATTTTTCCTTAATTTCCTTCAAACACATTTCCAAATTAGCCGTCCTCTTATCCATCTTATTTAAATAAATTATCTTCGGCAATCTGTACTGTTCCGCCTGTCGCCAAACCGTTAGCGTTTGCGCTTCGACCCCCGCACTTCCATCTAAAATCGCCACAGCGCCATCTACAACTCTCAGACTTCTCTGCACCTCAAATGTGAAGTCTACATGACCTGGCGTGTCAATCAAATTAATTATATTGTCCTTCCAATTAAAACTGACCACCGCACTTTGTATAGTTATCCCCCTTTGGCGTTCTTGTGGCATAAAATCTGTGACAGTGTCGCCATGATGGACCTCCCCGGGGTTATCAATGAAACCGGCGTAGAATAACATGCGTTCTGTGGTGGTCGTCTTTCCGGCATCGATATGAGCCATTATTCCAATGTTTCGTAGTTTGGAAGTCGACACAGCAGATGAGATCTTTTCCTTTTGACGGGCTACAGTAACCTTTGACCTGAATCCCCATTTTACAAGGTGATGGGGATAACTTAATGATAATCTTAACTGTTTTGATAAAATGTTTCCCTTATTAATTATAATTAACATTTTGACACATAGTTAAGCTAGTAAATTGAAATGTGAAAGTCCGTTAAGTCCGAGTAAACTGCAGCGCAGGCAGATGCAAAACAGAAATGCATGAAGAAAAGTAATCCCGGAATTATTTTTAAAATGTTAGGGTTTAATGAGAATAGTAAAATGCGTATATTTTTATGGTGGTTTGTTGACAAACAGCTGAGCCAACCTTAGAAGCACATATTTTTATTTTTCGGGATTGGAATCAATTGAACAAAAATTGATTATCTTATCTTTTGTGCTTTTTTCAAGATAACCTAATTTAAAAGATGACAAGTGACGTCAGTGAAAATGACCCTTTCAACGTCCAATACTGGAGTAATCGCTGGACTGAAAATAAGATAGGCTTTCATAAAACCTATGTGAATCCTACACTACTGAAGTACATGGAGCTTGTCACTGGGCAAAAGTTAACTAATGAACCACTAACTGATGAACAGCAGTTTAAATTAAATGGAGAGAAAACTTGGTTTGTACCTCTTTGTGGAAAGACTTTGGATATTGCGTATCTGCTAAGTCAGGGATTTAGGGTGTTTGGGTTGGATGCGGTGAAAATGGCAATTGACAGTTTGGAGGATGAGCAAAAGTTGGGATTGACCTTTGACCCGGGGTGTAGTATGTTTACGGGATCAAATGGAAGACTGAGGATTTGGGTGGGAGATTTATTTAAATGTCCGATTGAGAGTTATGGACCCTTTGACTATGTTTGGGATAGGGGATCTTTCATAGCTTTGGAGTATCCTCACAGGGAAAAATATGTGGAGGTCATGCAGAGGGCGTTAAAAAATAAGGATGGCTCATGTAAGTACCCCTGCGAAATTAGTTATCTTAAATATTTATTATTTAACAACACAGTGCAGTGTTTAAAATAGGTTTTTAATTTTCATGTTGTCTTTTTGTGGACTTTTAAGGGTATCCTTACCGCTACCTAATGGAAACCGTGCTTTACGACAAGTCAAAGTTTGAGGGTCCTCCAAGAAGTGTTTCAGATGAAGACGTTCAAGAATATTATGACTCGTGGGCAACAACTGAAATGCTGTCAGAGGAACCGCCACCTCCGGACAGTTCAATTTTCAAAAAATTGGAAGGGACTGCCAAAATGAGGATATTTTTTGTTAGTCCCCAATAATAAAATCAGTTATCCTTATTGTCCATTTGGTGACAAAAAGCAGTCTACTATCGATCGATTTTCCAAAACAGACAAAAATAAATAACTCGTGAAATAAAATGCAAGAGATTAATGCTAACTAAACAAAAACTGCGCACTTTATTTTTCTTCTGCTTAATTAGGTTTCAAAAACTACAAACAAATGAAAAAACCGTACTTATTAATCAGACATTTTCTCTCGTTGAGTTAATAATTCATTTTTAAATCAACAATTAATGCACGGAAAATAAATAATTGAATTTGAACCTTATACTAACCCTAAATTAATTATAGAGCGCTCTTAAATATTTCATATTTACATAATTATAATACTCTATCCTAACAGTTCGCTTTTCACTCAGCTTGTATAATTATCTGTTTGTCTTAATTTCCACTCTCCACTCAAACCACTTTGTAACGCTTTTAACCTCTTCTAAAAAATCTGATGCTCATTTTTAGCAAGCAATTCAAATGTGTACCAAATAAGTTGCAGAGATTTAAAAAAAACTTTGTCATTCAGTTAGTAAAACAGTAAGTCTACTCTATATAAATGCTGCAAGCTTTACTAAAACATGGATTTCTTTGATTCACTAATTTATTTTTCCCTACCTCCTGGAGTCCCATGTATTATTTATTGTGTACCCTTAACCGCCCGTTTTCGTTTACACTTTCCTCTGCCACCTTTACCAATTCTATTTTGACCGCCTTTGAACTTACCCAACTTTAGTGCTTTTAGAATTGTGTCAACATTTTCAGTTAAAAGTTTTACATCTAAGTTTAAGTCTGCTAAAACATCTACTTTGCCCGCTAAAGCATCTACTTTGCCCGCTAAAACATCTACTTTGCCCGTTAAAGCATCTAAATCTGCGGACAAACCTTTCAATGTTAATTTTTTCCGTTTCTGTTTACCGTTGGAGGACCTTGTTTCCAGTTGGTTCTCCAATATTGTCGGATTTTCGGATGTTGGTGTACGTTGGCCCATGCTTAAACAACTTGTGGTTAGGTCGTCAGCTGCCATGCTAAAAGAACCCGCAACAGTACGCTCATTCCCAACTTCATCGTTATCTTCATCCCCGCCATCGAAAACTTCGTTTAAATTTTCTATTTGAATGCTACTACTGCTCCCTAAAAACCATCAAAATCAACACCGTTACTATTTAGTAATGCACGTTAACCACACTAACAACACAATGTCAACCTAAACTAACAACTATTTGAATCGTCATGCTACCTGGCTGAACGTGGTTATTTGACCGAATCCTCTTGGAGGAGACTATCCTGGATGTGATTTCCGACCTTTTTCGTGTACCGGATAGATTTTTTTCCACACCTTCCTGGTCAACGGATCCGGTGGTCCCCCTTTTTCTTGGCTTAAGTTGTTGAGGTGTCCTATTGAACATGTCTGGCTCCGGTTCTATGGCTATTTCCGGTGGTGAAATCAGGGCTGGAGAGGTTGATGGTGGTGAAACCAGCGCAAAGGAGATTGATTGTGGTGAAACCAGCGCAGAGGAGGTTGATGATGATAGTATTACTCTATCCTCTGGTTCAACAGTCCCCTTTCCCTTTGCCCCTTTAATCATAAAAAAATGTCATTAATTTGTTGACCTAATTTCAGTCTGCGCCCCAAATTTGTCTTATTATTTTTTAATCACATTGCATAATAATTAAATATAGTACCATTCTTTTTTACTATTAAGCTAAAGTCTATTTTGGATGATTCTATTTGAAGATTGTGAAATGGTTCTTTGCACGCTTCGCATAGAATTTTTAACCTTTTGTCAAGGGCACACGAGTAGCAGGATAGTGCGGCCCATTCGGAACACTCTTTTTTTTGACAGGTGAGGTTTTTTTCGAGAATGTCCACTAAAACATCATCTGTCCGAACTCCATCCTGAACAATACTTTCTAGGGACTTTTCAGCTTTTAGTGTTACCACGTTCCGTCGAAAGCTTACAACTACTCAAATAGTAAAGCATAGAAAGTTGTTATAGCAGACTTAAATTAATTTAAGGTTCAAAACTAATAAGCTTATTATACTACTACTTAACTTGATTAAAAAGAATTTACAATTAGTTAAAAGCTTACCTTTCCTATTCTTTTGTACTTTGTGGCTTGGTCCACAAAGCGTCCTTAGACGCACTTTTGATCCCTCCTCACAAGTTTCTAGAAGTAACTTGGCGTTTGTGATGTTAAATAATTTATTTTTAACAGTCATCGTAGAAGGAGCAGTAAAAAAATGTTAAATTCTTTTTCTAAATTTGCGTTTGCTCTATAATTTTTCGAATAAAAAATACTGATTTACTTCCTTTCAACGTTTCTATTCAGTCATTCAAAAAAACTGTAAAACACTGTATTTTATCTCTTCGTTTGTTGGCCGTTGAATGAAAAAGGAGGCAAGGTCCGTACTTTTCTTAGTTAGTTGTGTGTAAGAATGCAATCTAGAACCCGGCATCATCTTGCATCTTTTGTTTTCTGTTGTGAAGTGAAGCTTTAAAAGGGAAACAGACAAATATAAAATGTAATATCTTTCTGGGTTGGTTGAATGCACATTGCACACTAAAAGGTACAAACATACATACTACACACGACACAATGAAGAAACATTTTTCTGCTTTTGTACGGTACATATTTTAGCACCGAACCACACCATAGTAATATTCATACATAGTAACGAGCTCTGAACGCCAATGAATACTATGATACCAATCTAATATGGAATATACCTTTGGATAACGAGAGTCAGGTTTGAATATGTTTTTCCACAAAGCTATGGATGGAGTAAAAGGTCCACTCAAAATCCAAGCTGTAAATATGCATGGTGACGCCCTACTAAGATGACCCCTTAATATAAAGCTACTAATATCATTTATCTTACTCAATTACTTTGATAAAATATTGTATATTGAACTGAAGCACTTGAGACGGATACATGAGGAACCTCAATTTGACCATTCCATGTCTCAATTTCCCCTGCATTGATGATCGGCCCTTTTAGTTTAAGTAATTTACTTTCATACGACGTTTCTGCACGTTGCGCTCTTGCAGTTACTTTCTAAAAAAATTGAGACATGGAATGGTCAATTTGAGGTTCCTCATGTGGAGCCGTCAGGGCTCGGATTGTATCCGGCTCAAGTGCTTCAGTTCAATTTACAATATTTTATCAAAGTATTTGAGCATTGGATTTGACCTGTAGTCTCTCGACAAAAGTTGATCTACTTGGCGTATCCACAAAATTCATGAAAAAAAGTTTTTTACAATGTACCAGCATGTGACATTTTTGGTGCCCTCAGTTCAGAGGGATTGACCCTGACCCCTGACTTTTGGCCAAAAATTTGATCCAATTTGACCCTTGTATTAAAATACACATTAAAATGTTTTACCCCACAAGCCAATTTCTGACATTTTTTTACCCCCTGTTCTCAAAGTGGTTGACCCCGGAGGCTAAAAATCTCTAGCAATAAAGTCCTTGACTAAAAGTTTATATGTGCAAACTGCCAAGTTTGGAGAGAATCGGTAGAATGATATCAAAGCTAACGCGTGCACGGACGAACAGGCGTACAGACACACAGAAAAACCAACCAACCTTTTTACTACGATGGGTACATTCATCATCGTAATTAAGTTTAATAGATCGATCGAATCGTTTTCCAAAAAAGGTACAATATACATGTACTGTACTATGTACACAATACAAAGTAATGCAGCGGTTAGACTGCACATTTCACTTGTGGATGCAAACATTTTAACTTTAAGCTGAGTATCAGCTTCCTTCTAGCCTTTTTACGATAGTCTGTACCACACATTCTTATGAATACTCAAACCTTTTTTCCCCATTTTATTACAATATTCTGTAAAACTTCAGAAAAATAGGTTCATTTGACATTGCACTTCTTTCTTTGTACGTATTTTGTATTTTTGCCGTTGTCATTGTCAAAGTTTGGAAATTTTGAAAACTTTGGAAATTAATATCTAAAAAAACTGCCGAACCAACCAAAAAAAAAATTTGTACTAAAAAATAAAGCCGTTTTTTCTGATCATATTTGGTATTTAAAAAAATTAGTTCGCCATTTTACACTTAAAATTTAATTAAAACCAATCAGGTAAATTTTATTAATTATTTTTCCACATGTCTATATAGACACGTGGGCCTTGACTGTACTTGGCTATCACAAAATAAATATTTAGAAATTAAAAATAAACGTCTATTTTTATCATTCTACGTCTGTTTTCTCGCATGTCATGTTTAATTGGTTGAGATAATCTCGTTGATTTTAATAAAAGACCACTTTAATGCCATCTTAGAAAAAGAACGGTGTTTTTTGGAATTGTTGGTATGCTGTAATTTAGGCTCATAAATAAAATGTCATAAAATTGACTACGATTTAGAAAACCGATTGGTACAATAGTTAATTTGTACTTCTTTATTTCTAAACATGAAAAATTCAGACGACAACGAGAATTTGGCCAAATCAAGAATAACATTGGGCTTGAGCATGTGTATCACAGCAAAATCCGTCCGTAAGACCATAGCCAGCAAGTGTATCGTGCTCATCATTGCATTATAAGACCGACCCCAAACATTACGTAATCAACCAAAACAATACCTTACCGACCGAAACATTATGTAATCGACCAAAACATTACCTTCTCGACACAAACATTACGTAATCGACCAAAACATTACGTTATTTCGTTTTATCATACAAGAACTTGCAATATTGTTTAATATTTCATCCCAACGCGTAATTGTATAACTTAGAAAAGTTTTATTTTTATGTTTAAATTGGACGTACTTTGTTTTGAAACTCAACAAGGAATCGAATTGGGATATGCTTCGCAAGAAAACTTGGGGATTATCATCTGGGCAATTTGCTCATTTACAGTGGCGTCGCCACCAAATTTTTACAGGGGGGGACGTGGCCCCATATATTATAGCATGATATATATATATATATATTTGTCCATTAAAAAGTAAAATACATAAATGGATATTAAAGATTTGCGTACATTTGTGTAGGCAAATCTTTAATATCCATTTATGTATTTTACTTTTTAATGGACAAATGGGCATAAATTAAAAGCCAGAATCCTTAA
>JAQIWN010005261.1:0-10105 GCA_034699025.1 Entomobrya cf. arborea Gr-Col-00668 | reverse complement strand
ACAGAGTTAACATCGGGCCTTTGCCTAGAAGAAAACTTAATCTGAAAAATGTATGAGAAGAAGGTAGACAGGCCTTAATTTTCAAAGAGATCGAGATTTGATCTTGATCGATGCAAAAGATCAAGATTTATTTAAACGATAAGGTATATAACAAAAATCTAGTTTTACGACCCCGGCTAATATTTTTCACAATTTAAAATAAAAAAACTTATGAACCAACAACCTTACATGTGTACATAACCATGTACATTTGATTTGATACTGATATTGATGGAATGTTTCAATTGTTTATTACGATGCTACTGCAGAACGTAACCGCATTACATGTCGTAATGAGCTCATAAAACAATATTCATTGAATATTAGCGTTCTTCCTCATCAATAACAAACATAAAAAAGTAAATAGGTAGCAGTGACATTGTATAAAAGCTACAATAAGTTGTGTATAAATTTGGTACACAATGTCGAGTAATCTCCTTTTGAATTTTATCTACGCTCGTATTCTTTAATTGATTGGTTGCTTCTTCAACGCAACGCAGTAACAAACTTCTGTACACAGGCCACGGGTACAAGGCTTGAACGCGTCATCTCCCATTTCGGTGAGCACAGGTCTTTGCTATCTGCTGTTTTAAATGCCACTCTCGAAATTCTGGAATTTGGCGAGGTTACGAACCCATATTAAATGGTTGGCTATGAAGAATCTGTTTTTTTTCTTCTGTTTTTATTGATGTAAAGATATAATCAAGTAAGTTTACACGGAGTAGTACACAGAGTACTAAATACTTTTGATTAAAACGAATAATTACTTTATCATTGAAACTTGAATTGAAATGGTTATGTAATCTAATTGACGATGAAAGGAAAACGTACCCTTTAACAAAACGATTAATAATTATGTCATGAACCAAATGCTGATACAATCTCTCAAAGCATCTTCAATAACAAAATTGCCTAATTAAGCGTAATGTCTTGTTTACTAATTTGAAAAAAAAATTGCTTAGCTGACAAAGTACAATTAGTGAAGGTGCAAAAAGTATAAATGTTTATGACACCCTTGACGATTCTTTTATCTTGCACATAAAATTGCATCCATTGCTTGCACGGGTGGTGGAATATTGACTCAGCAAATTACAGGTACTTTGTATGCTATGCTAGATTTGATTCTTGTTATCACCGTGATACTTTAATAGTTTGCTTATGTAAAGCCTGTCCGGAAACCATTGCAGCATTTTTCGAAGCTTATTCTTTAACAGCCAAAAACAGTAGTCAAGTAAGCAAATATATATTTGAGTACTCCCAACTCCGAGGTACGAAAATCATAAAACATCGGATCCGAAAGTGTCTTTATTGCCAATATGTGGGAGTTTTTTAAATTTGCGGTCAGTTACGAATATTCCTGATTTTTACAGCGTGCCTTGTAACGTTTTAGCCTGTATCCCCCTTATGAAATGCTGAAGCCATCGAAGTGTTTCGTAAATTTATTACTTTAGCTTATTTGGCTTTTTGTGATGCCCAGAACATCATGGTACTTTCTACTTTGAGCATGCCTGTGGCATTTTTAAATTCTATAACAATCCTAGTTTCCATGGTTTGAAGTGGTTTTTAGTTGAAAAGTCTGCAAACATATTTTGCACACCATTTTCTGATCACTCACCATCTTGGATGCTAGTTTTTTGTTGTAGACTTACTACTTAGGTCCTTAGCTTTAATAATCTGTTAAAATAATGAAAAAAATAAACCCTCAGGGCAACAGTACAAGTAGTAACATGAGGGCATTTTTTGAATGCTTTCAGGGTCATCTAATCCATTTCAAGGGTGCCTACGGAGGTGGGTCCGCAAGATTTTTTCAATTAGCCACTTTTATTTATGGCATAATACCCAAGTAATGAACTTAAAAATCATACATGGCAAGATGACCTCTTTCTGATGGAAATCAACGGCCTTGACTTTTGACCTTCGAGTGATTTTTTCGTGGTAGGAATTATTACATTTTCCAAACGTTTTGTTTTCTGCAGTTTTCACGGTGGGAAATGGTTAAAGGGATAAGATGTTATATGATTTTAGTACTTCGACTTATGGAGTATTCGAAAATGCATTTGCTTACTTGAACACTTTTTTTAGCCAATAAAGAATAAGCTTCAAAAAATGCTGCAATGGTTTCCGGACATGCTTTACTTGCTTTGAACAATTATGACATGATTCAAGTGCAACATGTGTATAAAATCCCACTCACTGATATTTAAGTGTTGTCATTAGTATTTAATTTTAAACTTCATAAAAAATTTGCGATTTTTTTGTGCATTGAAATTATAGATTTTTTATAGCTTAGAAAACCTAATCATAAAAAGAGCAAATAAAATGTCCACGTTCTATACAGCAATTCTGAAAACGGAAGTAAAAAAGAAGAAGATAAATTGTACTTACCACAATGAGCCTGATTGATAAGTAATCCTAATATAACTACTGCGATAAGTGGGAGGAGAGACTCAAAGTCTATCCTCAGTCGAGCCTTCATCCTGACTCCTTCCTTGAGTAACTTCGTTCACCCGTGATCGTTACCTCAGTCTTTGTCCTTTTTACTTTACAACGAGTACTTCAGAAAAAAATCCCGAAGATTAAATTGGCATTCTCGACTGGGACGTCTGCAAATAAAAAAAATACACAATTATGCTTTACTTTCCAACTCTACCTTTATTTTCTGTTTTGAATTTGACTACGCATCATATTATAAAAATTGTAATTATTATTTTTGTATTGCATTTCATTGCAAACGAAAAATAAGCTATTATATACAAGATCGGAGTAGTCGGTCAACCTGTGGCGCCCAAATATTCATAATTCTAGCATAAAAGCAACAAAGCTTTAACTTTTTGATTGCTTATGTGTGAAATGTAGTATGCATATTTTACAGTCAGAGACGTCAACACGTCATCGAAACTGTTTTTTTTCTGTGCAGGGACCAGGTTCTGCAAACAATGTTGACCTCTCTGTCTCTCCTTCTCTCTCGGGCATTTTTTGACGACGGCGATGAGCAAGTAAGCAATAAGCATAAGCAGCACCAGTGCAGTGCAATATTATCAAACAGTAAAATAGCAAGCAGTACAGTAAAAACGCCAAATGTCAATAAAGATTAAACAGTCCCCAGTGAAAACCAGATTTACACTTTCTTGCTATGATTCGTACGAAAACAAGAACGATAGCAATATAATAATGAAGATGTTGATGGTCAAGAAGAGAAGAAAAGAGAAATGTTCGATTTTCATGAAGATTTTGCTACACCGTATTCTTTACAGATTGGTTAAAAGGTTGTGTAGAAGTATAGAATGACCCCGTCTCTTACAAAATTGTATGGCAGTATATTGTATGGTTATATGTGAAGAATTGCAATGGTAACAGCAATAGTAGTAAAAATGCTAGGCATTATTATTATTATTGTTTATATGGAACTTACCTCTTGTTTACTATGCTATTATCATCAGTACAATTATCCTGTTCTCGTTGTAATAAATAATATAAAGTTTTGCATTCGGATGAGAGAGATAAGCCATCTTTGCTAGTAGTCAACTTGTTGCTTTTTGGCGTGCTTTTGAAAGGCCAGGCGCTCGCTACTACTTGCTCTCGACGTTTGCAAAATTCACGGTGCCGATTAGAACAATAATGATTATTTCAAGCGTGTATCATATAAGAGGTAGTCATAAAAGACATAAAGACAAAAGAGAAAGATGATCTTATTTTTGTTTTTGATTGATGTGTGTAAAAATGAAATATGTCGAGAATTCCATTCAATTAATAGTCCCGTAATTTTCAATCAGGTACATCTTTCACTAATATACTGACATTTCACTGCATTACTGTTTTGTACTGATTGTGAGTACGGATCACTTGCTTTGACGTATAAACTAAAAACATAATTGTTGATGCAAAGTAAAGCACTAATGAATGTTTGAAATATATGCTTTCTTTATTATCATAAAATGTTTCGTTAGGGGAAAGAGAAAGGATTTTACATATAGCATATATTCCCTCGATATGGTCAAAATTAAGTCACAGTGTCCAACCAAAAGAACCAAAAATGCTTTTCTTTGTAATGCTGGGAACCTTAATCTATCTTGTTTCGAAATTTTTGTAACGTTATGCTACTGAGCACCGGAGCTGAATTAACTAAATTAGCGATCAAAATGGTAGTTCATAGTTAAATATTTACAAAAAAATTGGTAATGTTAGTACTATATGTCCTAATAAGTGTCCCTTTCACTGAACTAACATAATTATGTAAGTTGACCATAGTTATTTAGTCGTAGTGATTTTATGATGGACTTTAACTAAAAAAAATAGTGGTCAGTAACAATCAGCTTGCAAGAAAACACGTATAGATACATACAATTCACCTGTTGCAATATATATGTATGTTTTATGTAATAGTGTACGTAGGTATTGGGCCTTAAATCCTAAATGATTTGTTAGTGGTCTGTTACCACAACAGCAATAAGCGATGTTGCAAAAAGCAAAGCTTAACAATAAGCCCACAAGAAGAACAACAGCTACAAAAAAAACTACCATTTTTTGCCATTCCCATTTATTGGTCAAGGAAATGCTTTACTGACTATTTACCGTTTTCCTTCAAGCAACAGAGAAAACGTTATTTCTAATAATCCTTTTTGTTTAAAATCTGGTACAAGAAGAAACAGCTCTCTGATTACGCTGGTTGCTTCTGTCCATCCATATAATATTACCATTTTAAGTGGACAGCGATCTTTATCATCACCATCAACAACGAAAGAATGAAGAATCGGTAATGAAAATGATATTTGTATTTTATTGCTTAAATGGTATTAGTAAGCCAGTACCGTCCAAGAAAAAAACGAGAAAGGCAATGACTGAATCATTGACATTAACGTTTATTGTTAGTGTTTAGGTGCATATTTCTTTAATGATATTTTCATTATCTAAAGACATTTTTCTCAACATTATATAACGGTACAGTACTTATCTGTTGTGAAAACTTTCAATATTTACAACAATCCCCGAATAGTTTCAAGAAAAATGTTTGTTTTTTTGCAAATAATTCATGGATTTTCATGTGGTGTGTAAAGCTGTGACAAAATAGGAAATAATTTATTACGAAAAAAAAATTACATAATGCATTTCGATTGTCTTCGTATGTTTGCCTCCACTCGGCATGGAACTTTCCTTTAAAGAAATCAGTCAGCAAAAAAATAGTGAAATGAATTGCCCCTCTGTGGGAGCCTAAACATTTTGCTTGTACTTTGTATATTAATACTAATACTAGTATGTTGCTTAGGGGGAGTAGTAAGTTACTACCAAGGTGAGCAAAGTAATTTATATTTACTACTTGAAGCTATTTATGTTTCTATTTAAGATAAGAAACACAATTATTGTAAACTAAATGCATCATGGCGTTGTTATCATGCTCTCACATACTTAATGTGTCCATTCATGATAATGAAGAATTTTCATATTTATCTACGTAACTGTAATTTATCTATTTGTACCTTTCACTTTTTTAGTTTAGTACGGAAAAAACTCGAGTACTTGTTTACGTAGTAGTTACCAAGCAGAAAAAGTTAAAAAAAAAAGAAAAAAAAGAGGAATCCTCTACGGGTGCCCCTCAAAGATACCACCTCAGATTGTAATGAGTAATCTTGCTTTTATGCTAAAAACAAGTTACTGACTAAGTCAGGTTTTTATTTTGGAATTTTAAGATTTTGTTTGTTACTTTTGCTGGTTCTAGTAGCAGAAAGGGGGTAAGTGCATTTCCTTACGTTGCGTTATATCTGTTCTTCATTTTTTTCTGAGTAATATTATTTTGCATTTCATTTTGCCCGGACTTGTTGCTTTCTTAATCACTGTTTTTGTTCTACGTAACAACATACTGCCACGTAACGTTTCAATGACTTTAATTTCCTTTGCTATATATGCTTCGATAACAATGAAGAAACTATTATTTAAAAAAAATATTGATAATAATAACATGCATGGAGGTAGAATACATAAGACAAGGGAACATGATATTCCAGGTATGTACTTGTGAAGGTTGAAGTAACCGGTTTACAAGGTTTACTTTCACGGAATATATGTTTCAGTTCATACAAGAAGGATGATGGAAAATGCAATAGGAAATACAAAACTACTAGTTACAAGTATAACATGTTAATATAATGCATTTAACAGTAATCGTTTTACGGAACCAACAACTAAAGAGTTGCGATGCAATGTAAGGGGAAAAAATGGTAATACAATGATAAATGCTGCAAATTTCGCATGGTAATTAATTACTAGTGACTCTATTATCTCTTAATGTATTTGCGTAGGAATGTTCTTAATGTGTACGTATATCATTGTCGAAAAATAAATCCTTTTTATTTGAATAGTATTTGAACTTGAACTTTCGTAAAACATGCAAAGTTAAATTGGTCGTATTGAGTGGAAAGTATTGCGGATGGTCATGTTGGCAAATACTTTTCGAGTGCTGCTTGAAAACAATTTGTATTCGTTGATTTAAGCTATTTTATCTTGGTTGTCTTTTATCATAAGTGGAAAGTAGATGGGAATTTCCCTCCGTGTAATTTTTTAGTACTGTATTAGGTACAAATCCTTATTAAGGTCACATGTAGCATTTTGGCAACATATTTAGCATACATATTTTCGACAAATCAATGCTTACGGTATTTTTTTCAAGTTTAACGAACGAAATTGCAGGAACAAGAAACAAGCTGTTTTGCTGTGATACTGATCAACAAATTACTATTAATACAGGCATAATGTGCTGAATAATTTAAAACACTGTTTGAGAGTGTTATCTTGAGGAATCTAGAACTTGTATCTTTAATTCTGCGAGTCAAGGGCAACGACAGTCTATTCCGTTTTTTCTAATTGCAATTTTCACCTGTAACTATCTTCAGGGTTTAAAAGCTGTCACAAACGACCATCGCATCAGACGTTTTTTTAATGCATAACTTTTGTAATACATATTTATTGGACAATATGAATAATACCTACTTGCATGTTTCTAGTAGGTATTCTACACTGTATCTCAAATTACTTTATAGTAGAAAGACTGGGATTTTCAGTTATTTGGCACATTCAGCCCCACACACGATGTATGTAAAGTAATTGTTTCGGTCCCATCCCATCAGGAAGGCAAAACTTATGGCGTCACTACTTCTAGCTTAACAAGACACAAGTTGTTTTTTCATTTGCCACCATCAAGCAGTTCGTGCAGGTATTGCAGAACATAAACTAAAAAAAGTAGTAATTTGTTAAAAATAATCTTGTGGTCATCTTCTTATCTCATCTTCTCGTGTTACAATGACGATTACACGAGACGTACAATGACTCACAAGAGGATTTTATTTTTACGTATGGGTATGCATACATGCATGGCTGGTATTTATATTAGTCCCATAAAAAGCTTTAAAAAGGATGCATAATCACATCGGCTTTATTACATCTAATTGTAAAAAGCTAATTTCTCACTTTTAATGCGAATTTAAGGCAATCCACCGAAATAGACAAGAAGGGACACATGGGAAGACGATGATGTCGTTATCATGTCGTGACTGATTAAAATTAAGATTTTTTTTTTTCATTATTTTCAATTCTGTATTTAAAAATATTTTACGGAATTGCTTGGTCTACGAGATTTCGTCAACAATGTGCCTATTTTAACGTAAGGCCGTAGACGTTTTTTAATTGATGACCTCGATTTAGCCTGGAAATTGTTACCTGTTTTGAGAATAATCAGTTGTCACTCAGTAAAAAACTTTGACAGTGCACAAGGATATGAAGCAAGAAACATGATCTTCTCAATATTAAATCATGGCGCTATACTAGTATTCGCCTGCAATAGCCATCCTGATAGCTTGTTTTCAGGCCATTCACTGTATTATGGTTTTACCCCTTTGGTGTCAATTCAATCGCCAATTTAACGTAACTTTGGAATTTGCTTATGCAAAGCTTTTTTTAAAGATTATGAAAATTAATATTGCTGCCGGGTTTAATTTTTTTGCCTTTATATATATTTGGGATCATATCTTCATAACTAAAGGCACCACATGGATTTTTTTCTACTTTTTGCCACACGTTTACTCATTTCATTGCGGTTATTAATCTAAAACATGACATAACTTCAACTCAATGCCGACTCAGCCACCATAATCAGGAAGATTTCTATCTGCCTTTAAGATCCCTGAGGAAAAACAACAGTTGAAGAATGTACTTGAAAGTTTTCCTTCATTCCAGGAAAGTACTCATTGCACCTGTTTTGTACATGAATATGAAATGACAGTATGCATGTTACATGCCAGTCATTCACCAATTTTATTCCAGCCTAATCAACTACAAAGGTTTTTGTTTTTAATGTGTACATGTTTTGATATTTGGTGTTGAGTAACCTGGAGGAAAATAATATTGGTGTGGGTCATACCTAATTGATTACTGACCCAAATTTCGACAGCTCGAGATTACCAAAGTTGGTGGTAGCCGTGTATACGCTCTCAGCATATTCTCGTTTCAGATTATTTGATAAGCCATAATTATGCAGTAATTATTATTATACAACTGTACAACACAAAGCTAAGAAATTATCTTGCTACTAACGTTTAAGAACGAATGAATGAATGGAAAATGAAATACCGAAAAGGAATTCATTTGAGTAAAGCACTGTAATTGCTCTAGTGACACGAAACTGTTACTAACTTTATTTTGTTGCCGTTATTAACAGTCATTGAACTTGAAACGAGAAAGAAAGGACATGAAAATGAAATGCTCAAAATAGACTTCCTTACATTTGATCAGCACTCATCGAAAATGCTCTACCATTTTAATTTTCTCTAATGGCAAATATATGAATTCTATCTTTGTAATTTGTAAAGAAACATGTTGAGGCAAACACGCAAGCTAAAAATCCAATCCAAGTTAAAGTGTAAGAAATAACCGTACATTTATAATTATTTTACTTTTAGAAGAAAAAAGCTGGAAGACCTACTCTCATTATCATAAAAAATATATATCGTGATACAATTATTCTTCCTGTAAAATAGCGTAACCTAGTGTCAAATATAATGTAAGTGGACTGGCGTGTAAGGCAGTAGACCTGCAGGCAAATCATCAAAATGCAATCACGTTTTCGTCTGAAAATGGAAAGGTCTCATTCAACCCTCTCACTCAAATTCTCAACATTTATGAAAAGTGTATATTCCAAATTTCCTCTAAAGACAGGAAAGAAGTACAGCTGAACATTTCAAAGCAAGACGTGATTTATTTCCGAGCAACGGTATCAGCAGCAGGACCAACGGACATGCACCAGAGCAATGTATAGACGGCGACTTTTATTATGCAACACGTTCATTCTATTATGATCACCATGATAGCCAATCCAACAACAACTACGTTTTTTCCCAACGTGATACTCTGTAACAAATGATAACGATGATGATGACGACAACGAAAGAGTAACGAGAAAAAAACGAATTTTCTGCCATTCTTACGAGCATGCATACTGACCATGAAAAAATAAAAATTGTTAATAGAATAATAAAATACTTAGGCCATTAGGCAGACACGCAGAAGTAATGCTTGTTACGAACTGTAAGTTGAAAGCAAAATAGCTGCAAAAGGAAAGAAAAGCGAGAAAGGTAGATAGAGAAGAAAGAAAAAAAAACACCGAATCATCATCCAACCGTAGTGAGAAAAGAAAAATCACAGTTATTTTTCCTTCTTTTCTTTACACACGCAGATCTTCCAATAATATTATGTGGCGTGTAAATTTAATACATATATATTCTTGTGCGATGTTTAGTCTTTTCGTCTCCTTTGCTGCTTGTTGATTTTTTTAGAGAAAAAAAGCTGACTGAGTCCTTCTTTCTTTAGTTCTTTACCTGTTCTATTCTGAGAATTCTTCCTTTTTTGTTTTGTACTTTAGCGTATTCGTGGATGCACTGAGAAAAAAATGTGAATGACACTCATTAATTAAGAGTCGAAGTTAAATCACATGAAGTGTGTCCTTGCCGTGTTAACCACCTAAGAAATACATACACACGTTAAAAAATGCACTGCACATGCAGTCTGCTTCACTCTAATTTTC
>JAQIWN010005260.1:0-10111 GCA_034699025.1 Entomobrya cf. arborea Gr-Col-00668 | reverse complement strand
ACCATTTCCTTGTTTCAGTCAAACAAAAGCTTACAAAGCAAACATGCCTTTTGCCATTTTGTTATAAAGATTGGATGTTGAATGGAAGGTGGGTAAATGTAAAGAAAGCATCGTTCTAACATTGAAAGCAATCCAGCAGACAATCCCAACGAAAAGATGGTTCTTATGTAATATACCAATATATTTTCATACATTAAACAACTTCAACTGAATTGTCAGAACAGTCAGAACAATAGGTATAAAAGTATATACACAAATAGATATTTGTATGATGCCCTAATGTGAATGTATTTATTATGCACACACTCAACAAATAGCAGAATAAATAGGTATACATGTTTGTGGAGTAAGGCACATAATATTTCTCTGCGTGTATAAATACGTAGGTAGGCATTTGGATTTGTTTCGTAAAACCATTCGATTGTATTTGTCCTTTTTCTTTCTTTGTTATCCTTGTAGTAGTCCCTTTACTCGTTCTTGTCCTCAGCTCCGTACACTTTTACCACATAAATCTCACACTGCTCATATGTTTGTGTAGAACGAGGACAGCAAACTGAAGAAAACGATGTCAGGCTTTTGTAGATAAAACCGGATGCCCTTTTGTCTTGCAATAATTTTCTTCTAACTTGATATATTCTACAAAAAAACAATAACAAAATGAAACCATTCTTTCTCCACTCTACTGCTGTTGCGAGGATCGAACAGGCCATGCACTCTCATACCTTTTTATTTTATTTACTGAACTGAAATTACATGACTTTACTATCAACACAACAACAATGGTTTATACTCCGTGAATAACAATGACAAACAATAAACCAAAAAACAGTTGTACACGATAGAAAGACTCTTATAGGTACAAAATACCCCAAAAAATCAAAGCTTTATATTTTATTTGTGTTGGTAGCGTGCGAATTTATAAAGTTTTATTCCAATGTGATGATTCCTATCCTAACTAAATGATTTTCCTCGTTCAACTAAGGAAGTTGCCTATATGATTTGTAGCAATTTGTGAATATTCATGAATTACACAATTTTATTCGGGAGGCACTCCCTGTATTTTTTATGAGCATCGTTACTAACTGTGTTTATACATTAACTACCATGACTAGAGTAATGTGTTATCTTATAAAATGTGGAGGAGTAAGTTCCTACGAGTAAAAAAATGGAGAGCAAACGAATTCAAAGAAAATACAAATTGGTCCAATTTCCGGAATTTTCGTACCTTCCAGCCGGCACGAGTCAAGTTATACTGCACGTAGGAAAGTTTGGCCCGTTAGCAAGCAATTTCGAAATTTTATTTCATTTTTATCTAACGATAACCGTTATGGCTATGACATGACCGGATATATTTATATAGTGAGTGTGTGTACATTGTAGCCACCTACGCAATTGTATTCAATGAAATTTGTGTGTATTTAGGCAAGGCAAGAGACAAAAGATAACAAGTCAAAAAAATATGAAAGGAAAGTTGTAGAGATGCTTGTATACGCCATCCGTTTTCATTTTATGTGTAGACGTAAACATGGCAAAAAAGAAATAAAATGTAATAAACTCAAGTGCAAATCTATGTTGCATGACGAGACAAGAAATAGACGGTGCACTGAATCAGAGAGAACAGAAGATTTCTTTTGTTTTTGAAATATTTATTTACATAATGGATAATATTGGTACATACTTTACGTATCTTTGGACCAGCAGAAGAGTAGGAGAAAATGGTACCAAACATTTGATTTGGTTGTAAGAAATTGTGTTTGGTTCCTCTGCAAACAGCTTACCGTTGTTGCTTTTGTTGTTTCATGCATTATATATCAGCACAGCTTTCACTGGCGTGGTACACTGACTAACTCCATTTATTCTATCTCAATTGTTTTTACAGTAATGTAAACGAATGATCATGGAAGATAGTGTGTACTTGTCAGTTGTAGACTGGGCCAGCACATAGATTCTCATCCTTCTTGTATTGGTTAAAGTGAAAAGTTTAATATAATTTGAGAAAGAGGCTTTTGAACTCGGAGAATATAACTGAATTATCTTTTACAGCATCTATCAACAAAAGATTTGGAATCTGAAAAATTTCAGTTTTTTAGTTACTAAATTCATCTTGTCATGGTATAACATCAATTGGTGACTGGCAGAATGTGTAAATGTTGGCTGTGTGTACTTTTTAGAATGATCTTGACTGACAGTAAAGAAAAATATAAAATGTGATTATTTTTGAATTCTCAAATTGAAGATTTTCTTGCGAAAGCAACGATGTATTTGATGTATAGTGTTATATAGTATCATTTCCAAAAGGTCATAAAGCTAAAATTCTACAATAAAATTCCCCGAGGCATTCAACAATTTTGTGAATTGGAAAGCTGTGCTGATGAGGAAAAAGAAACAAGCATTGTCAAAACAGCGAATCCGTAGAACGTTTTCAATGAAATATTTAGGTACTACGAAATAGTCTGCAATTTAGTGTATTACTCACTCAGTCCTTTAAAAAAAATGATTTCAATGTGGAACTTTGTCCTGTTAGATGAGGTTCACTGGCACTTGTAGAAAGTATTCGGTCGGTATACACAAAGTTCCATTTTTGCTTTTATGGCGGCCTTACAATAACTATCAATTCTGCACAAAATATATTGGAATGATATGCTTCATTTAAAAGCAAGCCGAATGTAGAGACACAAACGAAGAAAAAAATGGATCAGGTTTTTTGGCAATATTACCGGATTTAGATTTTAGATTGCATTTTCCAAACTTTATTACACTCCTCGCACATTCATTTCGTATTTTATTCGGTGGTACAAAATACGGACTCGTTCCAGTGATATGGAAAAATACGAATGATAGCTGTAGGCCCATTCTGTACATTACTGTTTAAACTCAAAGTGTAGTAATACTTTATTTTGGTTATATGTACGTTTGTATAATGAGAATGGGAGTGTGTGAGGACGGCTATTGATGATGATCACGATTTCTCTTTTGATATGTTTTTTTTTTCTGTACAGAGACAGAGATGCTATAAATGTTAGTATTATAAAGTCATGATAATATAGTTTACCTACATAAAATATACTAGTATGATGTGGGCTCAGTGAATTGAGAGAAAGTTGCTTTTAATCTAAATTGGTCCATTAAGCTCGTTGGCACTTGGCGGGTAGGAGACAGATTCCTTCATTATCCAAGATTTGTTGTCTCTCTTTCTTGTTCGCCCTTCTCCGACAAAAGAAATCGAGACTGTGCTCGTTTTTGGAGGAACTGGTAAAACAAAAGCAGATCGAAAGAAGAGAAAGTAGCACTCTAAAAGAAGCAAAGTTCAACTTTTTCGTTTATATATAACACAAGATTAAAGTTTTAAATACATTCTGTAGCGTAAAAATACATTTTGCTTCGTATGTACATGCAATATGGAGATGCTCTACGATAAAAGAGTAAAGCAGAAGCCAGTCTGGATCGTATATCGTATTTGACTAGAAAGAAACGAAAACGCGAAAAAATTAATGATTCTTTCTTGTCATGTGAATTGCCATTTTGCGGGAATTATTACCCCGGCCCGGCTTTTTGGCTGGCATGAATGTTGCATTCAATATAAGTATATAGCTTTTATATAGTTGGATCATAATTTTTTATCGTATTTCAATATTAGAAATAAATTTTTCCATAAACGCTAATAATAATATCTGTTTAATTTCAGTTGTCACACTCATCCCTTGAAGACTTATCGGAAGGAAGTCTAAGAGGACTGTCGAAAAGCCTAGAGAGCTTGGCTATAGTTTCCGGTCGGCTTAAATTCATTCCTCAATCAACACTTTCTACATTAAGAAGACTGAAAGTGTTGGATTTTGAAGGTAGGAACTATTTAACTGCTTTACTTTCTTTTGAAAATATATTCCTGGAAACAATGTTCTATTCTTTCGAATATTTTGAAGTGTGAATATATTGAAAACGTTTTCAAATTTTACGATTGGTTTTGATTTTCAGGAAATCAAATTCAGGAGCTTGGTTCATATAGCTTTCACAATATTCTGTTACAAAAGGTAAGTTACCTAATTTTCTACTTTATTTTAATAACCGATACTCGAAGTGATCAGGAGTGTATCTTTATTGTCCGTTTCACGTCCGCTGGCTCCAAATGAAATAATTTTTGCCAACGTGACTAACTAACGATAAGTCCGAATTGTACCTAGCAATGTTTCCTACTTTGTGGTCAAAGGAAAAATTTATACAAAACATTTAATGATACATACATTCAACGTCTTTTACTTTAAGTCTATTTATATATTTAAACATTTTGCGACATTATTTAGTTCTCTTACTCCTTTCGGGCTTATTTAGGCTTTCATCCTTACAAATAAATCCGATTCTGAAATCTAATTTATGATTTCAAATCAAATACTACGTCCTTAAAATGATAACAAATTTTAGAATTTAGAAGATAAAGACGGTATTTTCTTTAAAAAGCTTCGAGAACCTTAGATATACACATATAACTATGATAGAGAAAAATTAATCAACATTTACAATGGTCTATAGTATGAAAGTTAATGCAGTATGATCATGACGAGTCATATTTTTTATTCTCTCAGGTGAATCTGAAGGGTAACCTCCTTGAAAATATATCAGAACATGCGTTTTGGGGGTTAGAAGAAACACTGATGGAGATCGACTTTTCAGAAAATAAACTGAAGACGTTTCCATACTCTCCACTTCGAAGATTAAGACTTTTGAGTTCTTTAAATCTGGCATGGAATGAAATCAATGATCTTAACGAACTCTCTCCACCATTAAGCAGTGCTTCAAGAGCCAGTGTTGATTCAAATCCATCGGGATCTGCCCAATCCTCATCATCTTTTGGAGTAATTAGATATGGAACTTTATCGTCACCATCATTGCCATCAGATACGTCCATTGGTTCTTCTTCGCTTTTGTACCCATCGAATGGTGCTGGTGAAAGTAGTCCCGGCTTTGGAAGTAGCAGCTATAACAATAACCACAAAACTAATACAAATATGGAGTGGCCCCTTCTCAAATATTTGTCCTTAAACTCCAATTATCTGCGACAGTTGGAAAGAGATACCTTTGCTGCTATGAGTAATTTGCGAACATTGTCCGTTCACTTAAACGCGATAGAGATGGTTGATGAAGAAGCTTTCTATTCACTTACTCAGGTTGAAACAATTGATTTATCCCATAATAAAATTACTCATTTACCTGCTGCCACTTTTAAGCGAACTACTCGTTTGACTTCAATTGACATCTCAAATAATCATCTTCATTATTTACCGGAGGGGCTCTTTAGCGATTTACCAAATTTACTTGAGATTTTCGCCACAGGTAATAATATACTTCAACTGACAGGTGAAATATTTCTCAACTCACCTAAAGTTGGGATAGTATATTTACAAACCAATGCACTACGCTTAATTGATTCCGGAGTTTTCTCTTCCCTACGAAATTTGACCGAGGTCAGACTTGGGGACAATTTTCTGACCAACTTACCTCAAGATTTGTTCTTGCAAAATGAGGCTCTGTCTTCAATTAGTTTGGACGGAAACCTATTGACAAAAATAGTTCCTGGAAGTTTCCAGAATTGCAAGGGACTCAGGGAACTGCGACTCCAAAACAACAGGATCGCCACTCTCGAACCCGGTGTTGTCGATGGGCTCGAAAATCTACAGGAAATTCACTTGGAAAACAACAAACTAACAAGAATACGTGGACTCAACAAGCTTAAACGTCTTCGGCACGTGAGTTTATCGCGAAATAATATCGAAAGGTTAACTTCTGAGATGATACCAGGCACTGAAGTATCCAGCCTTTCTATCGGACATTGTCTAATTAAAACCATTGATAACGGAACGTTTTCCAACCAAAGTACATTGAGTATATTATTTCTTGGAAACAATCGGCTTCAAAAATTGACACCAGAAATTTTCATTGGGTTACGATCGCTGGAACGACTGTACTTGCAACGCAATAATATCACATGGATTCATGACGAATGCTTCAGCGCCCACACCAAAGCCCTTCAATATATCGATCTCAGCTACAATATGATAAAAAGAGTTACAAGATCAATTTTTACCGGCTTAGCATTTATCGAAGAGATTAATTTATCACATAATCTAATAACTGAGTTGGAAGAAGGAAGTTTCTCCAATCTAAGATCGTTAAGAATCCTTGATCTTGGTAACAATTTGCTCACCGTAGTTGACTATACCGCTAATTTTCACGTTGGTGGTCTGGAAATTTTGAAAATATGCTGTAATGCACTGACTGAATTCAATGTCTTGAGTGGCCCCAACAGTTACAATTATGGGAACATAGGAAATAGCGGAGAAAAGTATGCGGGGGTCGCTGGAAGCAGTAGTGGTGGCGCAGGTAATGTTGGAGCTGGCTCCTCCACTGGTGGATACGCGTCTATGATGCTACATGGCGGGATTTTGATTCCTGGAATTATTGGAGGAAATATTCAGATTGCATTGAAAGAGTTAGACCTTCGGCAAAATCAGTTAACTGCTTCAACGCTACGACAAATCGAAATGGGACGGTTGGAGGTGTTGCAGATATCTGGTAATAACTTGACTGACATCGACGAGGCAACATTCTTTGGTTTCCCTATGCTCAGCTTCTTGGCGGCAGAATCGGCTCGCATTACTGCTCTCCCGACCAACATTTTCTTAAGGAATGCAAATCTTGCTGTGCTACGTTTGAGTGAAAACGCTCTTACACATATCCCAGACTTTGTTTTCAATCCAACTGCCAATACTGAACCCAGTGGGGGTACAGGTGTCACAAGTACTTCCTCAACTATCAAATCACATCTTTCCCTCCGGGAACTTCAAATTCGTGGAAATCGGATCCCTAACTTTCCCTACAAGGCCCTTGTCAACGCTACAACTCTCGAAGTTTTAGTACTTTCCGGGAATCGCATCAACACATTAGATCTGAATCGTATCAACTTACCCCGCCTGAAACAATTCAACATGGCTGACAATGATCTAAGTAAAATTTCCGGTAACCTTGCAAAATCGATGCCGTTACTTCAAGTAATAGACATTGCTGAAAATAACGTAACCAGTGTACCATCAGACTTTGTCAAAAATGTTTCCCTCACGCAGCTCAATTTTGGGGGCAACGGCTTACAAAAGGTTCCCTTTGCTTTCTCCGAGAGATTCATCACCACACCGTTTTTACTCAACATGAGCGGAAATCCACTGATTAATTTTTACACTGAAAATCATCCAAGTAAAAACTTTTCAGTTATGGATCTATACTTGAGCGACACCAATGTTAGCTTTCTCACCAGCGAGCAGTTCAAAATTTATCCGAACCTTCACAGACTTGTCATGAAAAGGAATCCTATTTCGTTGCTTCCACCCAATGCATTTTCCAGTTTATCTCACCTCAACCTGCTAGACCTCTCTGAAAATGATATTGAAATTTGCGAAGACAACAGTTTTACAGGCTTGGTCCAATTGAAAAGTTTAAATTTATCGCACAATAGAATAAAAACCCTTTCTTCATTTCACCCGCACCTGGGAGGGCTTCAGGTAAGTCACCTATTTCTATTAAATCTTTACATACGAATATTACGTTCCATCTAATTATTTGTACACTTACTCAGAATGTTTCATATAAATACACAAATATCATCTTACGTAATGCTATCGACCTCTTGAGTGGAGAGACATATTATCAACCAGAAATAAAAAGGTTTTACTAGTCGTACACGCGTATATTATTTTTTGCTGCTTTCACTTTACTTTCTCCCAACACCATGCCGCTCTACCCATTCTATTTTCTTGCAACATTGGCCACTTGCCTGGCGCTCTTGTTTTTGCTCCCTTTTTATAGCCGTTTCTCCAAGAATGTCGGCCTTTTTCATGCTTTTGCTTACTGTAGCCGTTACGTTTTTTATAATACTTGTGGGTGAGGATTCAATCCTTTATATTCTTTCTTCCAACCAACCATTCAATTTTTTTCCACACTGCATTCTGTATAAATTCATACTCTTCACTCTAATATACTTGTATGTGTTTATCAAAAGCACAGATGCTGTGCTGTTTTCAAACTTGATGCTTTCAGTTACTTCCTTTCTTTTTGAGTAACTGTTCTAGTAAATACTTCACACCATGTCGTATTCTAGTCGGTAATATGGCTAATATATCTCCTTTCTCTCAATACGTCCTCTACCACCTATACCCTTTAAAATTGCATCCGGTTTTTCCGGGGCCTTATTCCTTTCTGCCTGTCTGTCTATCCCTTTTTCGCTACTCTCCAAAGTTTTTCTGTGTGTGCTCAATCCAACTTTGCTTTCGCTGGGAAAGGACAAGAAATGGAACGTAAGTGGGAGTTGGCATTTACCGGATGAAAATGCATCAATTGCTTTTCCAGCAAATTGTTCCCATAAAAATATGTACATAATATATTTACCTTCCCTTTCTTTTCTCCATCACTTCAATTTCTACTGCCAAGAATCAAATACAATGACGATGCGCAATCATGAAATGTAGATACACACATACCTAGCATAGTTTCCCTTTCCTCCTCAAGCTTGTACTTATTATTAAATGCATGTTCTTCTGGCCTCTTATAAGCTATCGACAATGCATTATAAACACACTAAGTTAGTAAAAAAATAATTCGCCGAAACTGATTGTGTGTATACTTTGTTGGCCAATTTTTGATAGTGTAGCTGTAGGAATAATTTTTTGGTGTTGAGAAATCGGGAAAATGTTCAATTGCCGGATGGATGATAATTTTATGGATTTAGTACAAAGAGGCATTGAGGATCAATGTATCTATATGTTTTTATATAGCAGTTTTTGCAGCCTCAGAAAATTCAGTGGTACCGTTATTACTGTTATATAACCTTTAAAGGGTTTTCTCTCACATTTCGTGACCGAGTACTGAAACTACGTAGTCTATCTGTACATTCCACATCCGTATTTTCCTTATAAAGTATTTTACAAAAATATAGCAACCAAGCCACGAATTGTCCGGGATGTGATGTGAGACAGCTGGTGCTGCTGTTGCTTTGCTTCTAGTAACAATATTTTTTGTTACAACTTTCCTTTTCTATCCAATCCCATCATTGAAAAGTAAATGAACATCGAATCCGAACAGGGAAAGTGGACCCCGTAGGGCCTTATTGCACACACTATACACAGATGATGATCGAATAAAGCTTTAAGGGATACATAGATAGAAATAGAAGCATTGGTGAATGCTTTTTAGATTAATATTTTTAGTAAACATATATGTTATGATATAGTTACCCTTCAAATCCTATTTATCTATGTACAAAATTTGCCCTCGGGATTTTTAGTGGAACTGGTTTTCGATAGATTTTAATACACAAATAATATCCATTTTGCAATACGGGATCGTATATGTTAGAAATCTTCGATGAAAGCAAAGCATCAAAACGCGAATCAGTGAGAGAAATGCATGTAGTTTGAAGCAGACTAGTAACTTATTTGATTTTAAACGAGTATTATATGGAAAATGGGAGCATGTGTATAAATAAAAATATTCAAAATATTTAGTAAGGAATATGAATATGAATTTTTATAATAAGAAGCATTTTCGGCGAGATTTGTATCTTTAATTATAACCATTAATTAATCTTTACTTACAGCTTTCGTCGATTAAAAACTGGAATAACAAGATAGATAAATGTAAAATATTATTATGTTTTGACGCGATGTGCTTGCATTTTGTATTTTACATCTATAATTTTTACCACACGCTATTCTTTCATTTCTTATACATATTTGTAATTTCTGAGAAAGTGTACAGCTAAACCAAAATGAGATTGTGTATTCGTAATTAACGTCTTGTAATTTTAGGGCTGCTTACTTAATCTAATATAAATGAAAATATTTTATGTATAGGACCTGGATATATCTAACAATCAATTGAACAGACTAATGCCCGAGGTATTCTCAGCGCTTGGATCTTTAGTGTCTCTCAGATTACGTGGAAACTGGTTAAGTGCGATCCCTGCGGATTTGTTTGCGCCGTTGGCAAGACTGTCGCTTTTAGATGTAAGCAAGAACTATATCGAAGAAGTCCCAGTCACAGTACTTCGTCACTTGGAAACACGCATTTCTAC
>JAQIWN010005259.1:0-10112 GCA_034699025.1 Entomobrya cf. arborea Gr-Col-00668 | reverse complement strand
CTGCATTTGTAATTGACTGAATGTACTTAACTCATTACAAGAATGTTTATGTTCGTAATAACAAAAACAAAAGCGAATTAAATAATGAAACTATTTATTTAACAAGCAGAAGATAAATAGCAAAATAGTCTTCAAAGTCGTTTGGATGAAAGCTGATGTGAATGCATAATAAGCGGATAAAAATAATAACAAGTTCGATGACTGCAAAGAGTGTAGAGCTATTTGAAGATAATGTCAATCTGATGTAACACTTTGTTAAAAAAAGAGCTGAAGGCTGCTGCTGTTGATAGGATAAGCTTTAATTACATGTCAAACGATGGAGTAAAAGGAGTCTTATGAAAAAGAAGGCTACTACTGTATATTTTTTTGTATCATTCCGGATGAGATAAAGATATTAACATGAAACGACACGCGGAGATCCACTATTCATTCATGCGCATACAGGTATACTAACGTAAGACCACTATCTCTATATTTGTGTTACAATAAAAGAACATTGTGCATTAGAAGTAGTGGAAAATCTGCAAAGTAGGTATAATGACATGTTTGCAGCAGACAGAAAAACAGCAACTCAAAGTCAGCCTCATTCAATTCATTGGTCTCTGATGTAGCAAACAGACGGCGGCAGTAAGAGCGAAACACTTTTTTCTCTGGCATTACTAAATGCAACATAAAGTCAGCAGAAAAACGGGAGGCAGCAGGAACGTTTTGCGGTTAAACAAACCAAAAGACGAACATTTACTTTAGTTATCTGTATGTGTTTTATAGTGCATAGTGTGATGTGAGACATTTTCTACAAAAAAAGGTCCGAGATGAGATGAGTAACAAAGTTTACGCATCAAAAACTGTACGTAGGCAGCAGATATACATGCAATGTACTTTTTTCCTGTATTGCATAGCATTTTTACTGGAAAGCCTTCAAATAAAAAGATCCAACAAAAGAGAACATCAAGAGAAGTGAATAGTTCGTAGTCCGTACATACATACATGCTACTACATCACATTTCCTTTTATAAAGGGTTCACTCCATTTGTTCCGTCACTGCATAGTTCGTTGGGGAGCGGAGCGAAGTCTCTTCAGGACTTGGACTTTTGGAATATCAGTATTACTACTGCTACTATCAGTTTCTTATCTTGAGTGAACAAAAAGGAATTTTGGATGGCTTTTGGAGGAAATGATTCAATCGAGAGGAATTGTCCTTCCAGTATTACACCGCTTGTCCTGAAGGAAGAGTGCCTAAAAACTACTACTTTTCTCCCTGAAACATTTTTATGTTACACAAAACACACCCCAGCAAATTCTTACCATAAAAAGTTGGGTTTTCTTCTTTTCGGTTTGGCAATGATGAGGATAGTAATGGTGTGTGGTCGTAAGTAAAAAGTACGAGAAAAGGAGTGAGAGAGAAAAGTAGAAAATACAAAAAAAACTCCACTAATGCAGCCACTCTCTTTTGCTTGTGGAGAAAAAGGTTCCCGTTGCCACTTTCCTTCAACGACATTGCAGACACATTGTAAAAAATAAGTTTCGAAGAAGAGAGGCAATCAGCAGTAAAAGTGCGAGATCGTTTCTTAATATATATTGCTTTTGCTTTTCTCTGTTTGTCGATATTTTTGATGTCATAAACGTGAAAAAGGGAACGCCGCAAAGGAAGGAAGGAGTGTTATATACATTCTCATCATCATTTTCATTTCACATTTTTATCGTCAGCAGAAAAAAAAGAAGCCAAGTACCGACACCAACATCATCATTTTTGTATCGCCGTGGGTGAAGTTTTTCAAAACATTAAAGATTTAATAGATCGTTTCAAAGAGTCTGCCTGTTTTGTGTATCAATATCATTTTGTTATAATAGTCTGACTAAAAAGGAAGTGAAAACTGCTGACTTGTGAAAGCAAGTATAATATAATATAATAGTTTGAAGTATAATATCTTGTTTTTGTTAATAATGTTATCCAATGATACTGGTTATATGATGAGCCATCATGTAACAGCGGAAAATCGTTAAAGGCAAAGTGAATTAAAATCCTATCAAGATTTTTACGTAATTGATGATAACATCTTCTGCGCATTCTCCATAATATGGGAAGGATGAAAAAGAAGTAACTTTTGCCTTGATATAAAATGCTACATTGAATATTAGTTTGCTTGTGTTTGTCGAAAATATTTTAAAAAGTAAATCAAAGTTTTTACATTTGAAATAACTTTTTCGTGTCATTAATGCCCGGATAATTTTGTAATTTTTAGGGAGGATGATCAGTAAAAGCTATAAGTGATGCAAGAAAACATGAAGACTAAAAAGTGGTAGGAAAGTGTACATTTGTATAATTTCCTCAGAAAAAGTTTGAGAAACCAAAATGGATATGGAGAATCAGAGAACTGTAATTTCAAAGGATTGTACAAAAATGTGGTGGATACTGGTTGCGTTGCTGTGTTGGACTGGTGGCGTGCAAGGTAAGAAAAGAGACTGAATTCTTCACATGAAAATATTTTTAAGCTGTAATAAAATGCTGGTTATGAAAAGTAAATCACACTATTCCATTTTGAAAGCATTTCCCCCCAGAAAATGTAATCACAAAACAATTATTTTAAGCTTCTGTTCCCATTTTCGTGGCAGTTGTAGCGTGTAATCATACAATAGTGTACACCTTCGTTTTTCGTCATGTGACAAGCAAGATGATGATGTGTTGCTGATTACTAAATCAATGAAATGAAAAGGGAAGTTAGCTTTCCCTCTTGTTTTGATATGTAATCACGGAACACCACTGGAGCACTAATGACACAGGAACCCGCTTTATTTTAGCAGCACGACCGAAAAGCTGTATGTTTACGTTACATGTTGTTGTTCACCAAGTAGTACGAAGGTATCAAAAGAAAAACATCAGAGGAACTATATAGAACGTTAAAATAATCTACAGCTAGTCAATGTATTGGCTAATTTAGCTTTTACTGACGTGTGTTTATAGAGAATATTAAACCGTTACGAAATAAAGGATAAAGGATACTCATATGTAGTACCTGGGTTAGTTGCACATTGTGCGATGTTCTATTGAGAATTCAGAAAGTGGTTTCGTTTACTCACTCACAATGTATTTGCCCATTAGTGCTCCTTAATGCAGCGGAAGAAGGAAGGAAATGAGAGAAAGTGGTCTTAGGAAGGTTGAAGGCACCATACTACTTTCATGGTGCATTTGATTTACGAACCTCATTCTCTGCTTGGCCTTCACAAGAGGGTATCTATAAAAAATAGCTTGTTTTTTCTTTAATGCACTACATTGTTGAAAAATTGTATAGTAGATTTCCATTATGCTCTAATGTGCTACATGAATTGGTTGTAAAAGTGCATTCAGCCTGGATTTTGGAGCAAACCCATCATCATCTTGTACCTAAAGGATCATCATTAAAGCCATCAAAGAGAAAATGTGAAACGGTTTTTTTTTGTAAAGATATTTTGACAATTCAGGAAGTAGCTCACCTTTCCATTCATTTATATTAATTACCCTTAATTTTCCAGTAGTGTGCAACTTCTTTTTGATGAGAGAAAATTAGAATACGATGTAAAATCTCGGTACACGATTAAAAAACAAAGTTGTACAGGTAGATAATAGCATGCAACACTTTTCTTTTACTTTTTACACCAGTAGCAATGAATTGACTGCATCACAGATTTTTGGGTATCTCTCACTCTCACACAGCTAGATTGACGGGTGCATGTAAAAAGATAATTATTATCATCATCATTATCTCCACTAATCGTAAACCAGAGCATCTACCAGCATGCAACTTACAGGATTTATATGGAGTTTACAAGAACATCTGCCGTTATTACAGTCGTGTTGTCAAAATTAAAGGTAAAAAATAAAATATATACCTACATGTATGACGATCATGATCGTAATAATAATGTTATGTGTAAGGTCTTAAAAGGGAAAAAGAAATTTATTGTTGAGATAGTTGATTCAGATTTTTTTCCGGAGTTGATGAATGAGTCCCATTATTGTTTATAAAACGTAACAAAACTTTTGAGCATATCAGACCAAACCACGTCAAGACAAGGATGCTTATCTGTATGGATGTTCTCTACGATGATGTTGATGACGACAACATGAATGGTTATTTACCTCCACCACCAGTCTTTCATGATATCACGCCTACAACTCATTCATATTGGAGTAAAAAGCGATTAATGTTGTTTATCAGAAGGAAAAAAATAACAATAAATAATTGTGCATGTATGCTCAGGTACATACATGAATAAAATAGAATGCTTAAATAATTGTTAAAATGCATAGAAAAGAAAGCTACTGTGCGTACATACCTGAGCGAGCGAGCCTTTCTACCTACATGGTTGATGATAGCGATGGTATAATGAGAACACTAAATCATGAGAATCATAATAATTATTTATTCGTGATATGATGATCATTCATGAATTTTCAGTTTGATCTTGTTGCTGATGCATAGGTGGACATTGATTACTCATGAGTTTTTTTTATCTTATGACCATGTAAAGTAAGACCAGTTTGCGTTTAGTTTTGATATGACGATGATAGCGGCATTGCATCGACATCGACAGTTTTGATTTCTTATTATTATTATCAACTGAATTTAAAGGCAGTGCACGACAAGCTCATACATAACCGTCTGCACGACTCGTCATCACACCAGCAGATAGAGATCGTTGTTTTTTTACGACTAAAATTTTTGGTGCATAGTGCATATATGTACATAAAAGAGGACGAAAAATCTGGACTGAAAAATGATTTCCTTCATATCGTGAAAATTTTGTTTATGTCTCACATTAAAAAACTGTTATGATTACCCACATTTTTCCTCTCATGACATAATATTTTTAGTATTTCGTGTACAGCTTAACTACCTTCACTTGTGGTTATGGTATGATTTTTGTTGAAATTGAACTTCTATTCCATATAAAGTTTACGACAAAGCGATAAAAATCTATGGACCAATGAATAACTTTCTGGAGTAAACTTTTAAAACAATTTTTTTTGGAGGAAGATGGAAAAAATTATGTAGTACGACGAAGCAAAAAGGAAATGTGGGATCCGTAGGTTGTGGATAGGAGTAAGATGTCTGGAGACTGAATGAAGAGGTGAATTTTTTATTGGAAACAGTAAAATAATAGTGTATTACTTTACTGCTGTATATAGCACAGTGGTAGTTGGTGTGTTTTACCGAAAATACTGGTATAATGAATGAATGATTGTAAGAAATGAAATGATTTATGCGTGCATTTACATGGAGAAGCTTCTTTATGGATGATACAGATTTTTGGATAAATTAACATGCATTTCCTTTCCTGGCAGGTTTATTTTTATGAGAAAGATGTAAGTTAGATAGGAAAGACTATCATAAACATAAAGTACATTTTGGAGTTATATATAGAGGATTACATGATATAAAAATGGAGCGACATTTTTATTATAATCTTTCTGTGCACCATACACATAATATCCATTCATTATGAATGTTATAATAATCTGAATTTGATGTGAGTTTCAAAAAATCCCTTGTGTGTTTTTAACTGTCTGATGATATGATGATGAACAAACGCGAAAAAATTAAAATGTAACACATGAAGATAGACAGAAAGTTTCACGTTACCAGTTTGAAAATAGATTATGGATGATGATTGTAATGAAGTTGATGGTTTTATGCAATTACATTACACTTTATATTTTCAAGAATTTAATATGCGCATCGAATATATTTCATAACGTACCGCATTAAATATTAAAGAAAAGTACATACGGTTGCATTTTCTTTTTGGTTCGGCTCATCCTTGAAATTTAATTTAGTCGGCAGTGGTCTAAGTTAAGTTATTCTCTGTTTTTGTGGACAAAAAGGGAGAAGAACCAGACGGTAAAATTACATTATAAACTTAAAGAGAAGAGAATTTTAATAATGCATTTTATACAAAGGAAGGTTTCTCACTCATTTTCTTGAGAGGAAATTTAGGTGTTATCCATCTCTCTTTCCAGAAGCAAGCTTGTGGTGCATTTTTTATTTACAAATTTGAGAGCACTTAAAACCGGCAAAAAGTAAGTGGAGCTTTTTCTCACCGCCTCCACATTCATTATGCATTTTACAAAAGACTTGTTTTTGCCGTTTAATTTTTTAGGAAAAATGTATGATTCATTTACTACATTACAAGTTCATAGTGCTCCGCGTCTCCTCTGCTTCCAGTTCTCACTTTCATCATCGTCATCACGACTCGGGACGATTATTTTAGTACACATGATTGTCTCCGTCCTTCCTTTACATAAAAGTGCATTTTTCTTCCAGCAGTACTCGCTTAGACCTGTCATTCCGCTTCATTTCGTAGACAAAAGGAAATGAATGTAGTACCATTTATAATAGTCACATGATCATGATGTGAAACTGGAATCATATTAATACATTGCAATTTAATAGAAGCAACAGACGCTGAAAATCTTAACCGCCCCGATCCCCCGACCACAGTGGCTCTGGCTAAAAGGTTTTATGGACGATATCCATTAAAGTCCTTATACTCTCTCTCTTGAGTGTAACTCATTGTTGCCGTTTTATGTGTATACGTAACTAAAGTTCGTTATAAACAATCATGAGCATTGTCTATAATATGCACTGTACTTTGTACTGATTTCATGATAAAGCGACGGTTGAACCGCTCATTTTTAAACCTGTCAGAATGATAATCACGTCAATTATTTGGATCGCTTCGTCATCATAAACAACAAAACATCAGTTTGCAAAGTTGTGTACAAGTATATTATATTCCTGCTTTTTAGCAAGCAAGTACACTTTATAATCATGTAAAACATTATATTATTTTCATTTTCCTTCTTCCTGATCTGGCGTACCATGTGCCGGTAATATTGCCACAAAAAAGTAGGCAGTGGTCGTAGCACACCGTCATGATCATTAACTTTGCTGACATAGAATTGTAATCGCAAGTATAAAACCCTTTTGTGAGTGACGCTAAGAGCCGCCTTTTTGTTTTTTGCTGTCGTATTCGGTCGGTGATGATGATAAAGCTTCTTCACCTTTTGTTTCATTTCAAAAAGAAAACATTCACTCCTACAACTTAGCTTTTGTTCATTCTCTTTTAAAAAACCAGGTAATATTTTTACTGCATGCATCAAACAGACATTCAATATTTATTTTCCTGTTTTTTTATGTGAACAGTATGTATTATGATGAAAACATGTTTACATGATGTCAGACGAAACGTTTATGAACCAGATTTTAATGTTTCGTTTATGAACTAGATTTGTGTAGGTTGCGTTTTTTAATGTGTTTAGTGACCTGGCAGTTTATTGTTTGTCTTTCTCGGCTATGCAACATTAAAATCGCTTGTTTCTCTTCATTTGCTTTGTATTTTATCGACCTCGCCTAGTGTCCTTTTAAAAGACATGGTCTGGTCATTTGCTTTGAAGAATGAGAGGTTAAATGCAACGAAATGTAACAAAAACTGCAGATCTGTTGATAATGATAAGGATGTCTTCGCATTTTCTTCTAAACCATTGTATCTAAGAAGTAATTTAGTACTTGTCAATGATTTTTATGTGAATAATTCTAAATAGGAAGCAAGTGCTTTGTGTGGCAAGTTGTTAAAAAGGGTTATCACTTTTCTGTCGTCGTATAATATTCGTAACAATATAATTTGAGTGAATGAGGTTCGATGGAAGAACGAAAATGTTTTTATTGCTCACCACTCACCACCACCAGAAGAATGTCTGTGTAGCATATATTCCTTTGCGTATGAAATAATAAATTAAGTAAGAAAAGACATAATCGTGTAGTATCTTCAACATCATCATCGTTAGACATGCATACTTTTGTTGTAATCTGCGTAACTCAGGGGGTATTTCATTACTTCTTTATTTATTGGAATTTGGAGTCACGAACAACAGCCGAAGAAAGAGTGTATATAGTGGCTTTATTAGCAGCGTAAATGCAATTCACTTCTATATGCTATTCAAGCATGTATAATGTATAATAATAAATATACTAGGAAAAAGATTTCATGGTTCTTCATGCCATGGTATAGCTTGAGTATAGCTTGTTTGGCGTGGCTACAATGAATGCACGTAGCGTTTCCTTCCTGTATTAAATCTATTCATTCATTTACAGCCCGCTGTTCCGTACTTCCAGAACAACATATTTCTGTAACTGTGCCGTTTGTTTCTCCTCCTCTCATGGAAAATTGGATATCTTAATTGCGTTTATATAGCCGTCATGATAAGCTAGTTAAGATATCTTGTCCCTCCGCTTAGAGAAACTGCAAGCCAAAATTAAAGGTTGGACAATGCTGGATTATTATACTAACTGCAACAAATTCTACGTTACGGTATAAGGTAAACGTGAAGTGCAGTAAAACTATGGTCGTATCCGTATCGAAATTTCACAGTAAGTTAGTAATGTACATACCCGCCCGAATCCGGAAGAATGTATGGTGAAATATATATGGACAAACAGCTGCTACTACAAAATAAATGGTTTAAATGAGATTGTCGTTTGCAAGAGAATTCTGGGAAATTGTCAGTGTTAGTCAATGTATTCTCTTTGCTTTTTTTCTACATACATGTGTACTTTGCATAGTGTGCTTTGTACAAATATATTATATTCGTAGAAACGTTAAATGGAATGACTTTCATGTTCTCTGTCTTTCTTGTATGCATTTGGAAATCAAAGAAACAGTCGTTCTTCCTGTTTGCCTCCCAAGACAAACTGCTGTGCACAAAATCCATTATTTTCCATTCTGTGAAGTAGTGGTGAATCGATACTTTGTAGAAGTGAGTTAGAACAAGGGAGAAAAGTAGAAAGCATTCATGATCAAACACACGCTTGCACATTATATGAGACCCGCCTGCAATGGATTTGAGAATTGTAAAGAAACGGATAATAGAAACGAGATGCATAAAAGTGGAACTACAACTAGCAAAGCCATTCGTTTTATTTTATTTCTCCACAAAAGACGGCAGATGATAAAGAAAAGAAGGTCGGTGGAGTTGTAGTTTGCTAATATGGGCCAACGATGCTGAGGTATGTTAGCGTGCAAGCATGCATGCATGTTGATAACAAAATTGTAATAGAATTTGGTCTTGGTGTCGTGTTTTTGAGTTCTTTTTACAAAATGCATAGATGAAACTGGAGCTGAAGTGAGAATGAGAATGTACCAAGTGTTTGAAGTTTCTTCAGGATTCCAAGTAAATTCCTATTTCACTACGAGAAGGACAAGTGGCAGCGATTGCCAATATGCACGCGGCACAATAATGCAGCAGTTTAATGTAGTAAAGGAAGGTAAATGAAGCCAACAAAGTTTTCAGAGGAGTTGATGTGATGAGATTTACTAACTCGCTAACTACTTTGCTTTGTACTTATTGCAATGCATGCCGATTGCCGACAACGCTGCTATATTCATATGTAAGAGGTTTTCCCTATGAATTTCGTTGAGTGTTGAGATAGACGTAAAGGATCCTCTTAGACATTGATCCAGATTAAATGGTCATGGATAAGAGTGAGAGTTTAGTCTAATTAGTTAGAAGGACTGCTGCATTGCAGCAACATGAAAACGCTGACACTCACAGAAGACCATAACTGAACCGTTTCAGAAGTTTAGGTATTTTTACTATTACACAAAAACATTCAAGCTGGTCTGTTTATTCATGCATACCAACAGTGACTTCCTTTAAGTGCACATTTGCCAATTTCATTTACATTTTACTGGGTGAACTAATTCCACATACTCATTTTGTTTTGTTCCTTGATTTCTTCCATCTTCACATGGCCGTACATCTGTCTTCAAGACCTGGATAAATACACATGTTGATGCCGACAACGTCGTGTAATAATAATCATGCAAATGTTGTGAAAGAAGCCATAGCTGTGGGGTAAAATGAAAGAGGAAAACTGTGAAACTGTGGTTTTAATAAACTTTGATTCTCTGACAAGGTTACACAAGCACTGTATACGCGAGAAGCAATTGCCTTTGTAAATGCCAAACTGTCAACCGTTGACGGTCTATTTAGGTCACTTCAATTATTGTAATTGAACTGCGAACATGACACAAACACAGTAAACCACAATTTTAAAAGAGAAAGGTAAAACAAA
>JAQIWN010005258.1:0-10112 GCA_034699025.1 Entomobrya cf. arborea Gr-Col-00668 | reverse complement strand
TTCGAACATGCTTTTGTGACTGTCGTTGTTTTATGCATGTTATCTCCCGGTAATATTGTTCATGCCACATTTAGTTTTTACCATACCATATTTGCCAACTCGCACACACACATTTTTTCTTGGCATTTTTTGAGCTTGATATTGAAATGGCTTGCGGGGGTTACACGAAAACGAAGCTGTCCTTGAAACTTCTATATTAAAAGGAAGCTCAGAAAAGTTTTAATCCCAATCAACAACATACCCTGATGGCCGCATTGCCTTGCTACCTTGTTTTATTTCACTCGTGTAGTGGAGTTGGAGTATACTGAGCTATAAACTGGCGGAACAAACAAAGCATCATCTTTAGTATTGGCGAGCGCATGGATTTGGTCTCGGTCTGCAATTATCATTATACATATAGTGCTATTTTCAGACTCAGAAGTTGATCACTTGCTTTTTGTGAAAATTCCAACAAAAAATTTCATAGCATTGAAGGCATATTTATCTGCCATGTATGGTAACAAATAAAAAACCATGTCGGGTTAATTTTACCTGGCTAATAATAATTTTACGTCAAATTATTATGCGGCTTTTTGTAGGAATATGTTCGCAACTTAAATGATGCGTGGATGGTATGCACATACATAATAGCACGTGAAGCTATAAATTGAAAAGTGCAACTTGAACATGTGCCTGAATGCATAAATCATTTTCTCTTTTATAAATTACAGAAATTACAATTGCAGCTGCAATCAAAAATATTTTTTACCATGTTGCACTAATGCATAACATGGTAGACAACATCGTTTAGACATTACGTTAAGATTTTTCTTCGCGCACGACATATGTAACGAACAGTTTTTACCTTTTTTAAATCCTGATTTACTGAAGGGCATGCGCTTACATGCATGGATCAATTACTAAACGTGGAATTTAGTGCTTGCTTACTAAATAATGAACACAGTCAAACATTTTTGTAAACGAAAGAATTTAATGCGCGCATATTTTACCAAATCTTGCCTTGAGACTGAAGTGCTTAGCGTAAAATATACAAGGCAGAAATAGTAAAAATTCGAGCAATTAAATTTTCTTTTGTTTAATTAAAATTTTCTGGTAGGAAACTTATTTTATTACTGCTTGTACTCGCAAATTAAATCCATTCTGTAAATGCAGATCACACTTCCTCGCCTTGAAAACATTAAAAATCAAAGTGACTCCTCATCCTCATCCTTTGAAAGCGGAACTGTACAGTCAAATTCATAAAATTATATTGCTTCAGTGGTTCAGCGTTTTGGTCGTGGTTGGAGGCGTAAGCTAAACCACACCGACAAAAGGTTGACTACGCCAATTTTTTCCCCTCATCTTTAACGAATGAATTTTTATTATTTTTGTCCCTCGAATTTTTATGGAGTTGTCACATGAAGAATGTATCCATTTATTTTTTAATCGGGGAAAAATATTGCAGTATATTTTTACGGTTCCTCAATTTTTCATTCATACTCATGCTAAAGGAAATCTCGCGAATGGAACTTTACTCCTTTTATTTCCATCATCATCCAGTTCCTGGAGTATATATTGAGTGGAGGCGGAGTAGAGAATTGTTATTTCTTGGCAAATACGGCGACGACGACAACGGATATGTATGGCAAATAACCTACAACTTAACTTAGCTGAAGTCTCCAAAAGCACTGTAGAATTAGTAGAGTTGTAATTTATTCGAGAAATTCATGTAAAAAGCTCCACAGTTCGTAAGTACTGAAGCGTACAGTGGCGCAGTGCAGTGTGCAGCAAACGCATGTCATATTAGCCAGGCTTTATAATAGCAGCTCAGCAGACCGGGTTATATTGCAGAAACAGGAAGTAGTTGTTGAGAATCTTTTGTGGAAGACACTGGAAGAAAAGAATAGTCTCCCTCCAACTGTGTAAAAAAGGACAGAAAACAACGGATGGCAAAAGTGCTGAGGAGGCACAGGGTGGGCTACATTCCCTGGCTGGAACATGCTGTGTTTGTCAATAGGTACCAGTAACCTACTTGCACACGAGCAGTTATCTTGCGGTCATAAACCTTTCATAAGAAAAGCACGGAACTCTATTTTTGGCATTGTAAAAGTCCATACGAATTGCATGATATAAAAAATCTAATTGTATAAATTCAAACTTGAGCTTTGTTTTATCAAAATATGGTTATTATGTAAAAGTGTCATTCGCCTGTCTGAAAATCTGCATAAGCTTTATTGCAACTCCTTTGTTTCAAGTAATGAATTATAGTGGTTAACAGGAACTCTTCGTCAACATTAGCTACTTTTTGATTTTTTGGTTTAATTTGATTTGATTTGCTATAATAAGCTTAATTTTTACATGCTGGGCTGCACTGAAACAATAATTTTATTGAATTTTTGCATGATAAATCTTTTGAAATTATAGTGCCAGTAAATATGTATATATTTTTCATAGTCGGTGCTTTGCTGTGAAAAGGCCAAGATAGTAAAAATGTTGTGAAAGTGCTAGTAATAAAATAATAATATTCTTTAATTTTTTGGACCGAATATAGTACTATATATTCTTTATCTTTCAATTTTCTAAGAGTAACACTGCGTTGCGATAAACACAAAACGAAAAACAACGGTTGGCGGAATCAAAATTGCATATCTATACATAATATATTTCACGCCGAGCTTTTTAATTAAGGTGCAAGAAGGAAACTTTTACAGCTTTGCATTTGATTTAATGCCTTTCGGCACATGGCGAATGTTCAAATCGGAGGTCTTTTGGTTCGATTGTTCCATCGTTCCTGGAACCACACTTTTACAATTTAACGACAATGAGAATGAATGACAATGCATAGAAAATACGTCATCAGTGCACAATGTGCTAATAAAAAAACGCTGGAGATATCATGGGAAAAAATTATGCATTTTGTAAATGGTTCACTAGAAATAAGAACTATTTATATGCGCCTTTATTTAGACAAGATGTATACGTCATTATAATGCGATTTATGAAGTTATATTTTAGAATCTCCCAGCTCAGATAGCTGACCATTTATAATCTGACGATCGTTCTATCACACATTACATTATGTAGCCTTTTGAGATCCGGCCGGGCCTGGCATATGGTTAGCGTAATACTTTGTCTTATATGACATTTAAATGCAGAATGGTGTCAGACACAAGTTGTTTTTAAAATATATCGACTTTACCTATTTACGTCCTACGACTTTTAAAAATAGGTAGCAAGACCTTCAACAGTCATTTCTACTTAAACCTTCATTATATTCTACAAAGAAGTTTCTTTTCCACTTAAATTAAACTAATTTTGTAAGTTTAGTCATGGACTATGACGCATGCATGGGCACATTTTTGAAATGCAACCATTAAAATTGTCACGAAATAATGCTCAAATCTTTTATGGAACTGTATCAACCTAGATGTTGTCTTAAAATCTTCTTAGGGGCACCTTGAGACATTTAATTTTATAGCTCTGACAAAACAAAATCATTAAACAAGTGTGTGGGCAAAAACATGACTGGATGACATGGACTTAAATAAAAAAAATTATCCATTGTTTTATAGTATAAAATTCAAGTTTCACTGGAAAAATTCTGGAAAAAAATGTCAGATGTCTTTAAATTATGATTATTTTTGAGGGGGTCATATTTCTGACTCAACATTACGGCTGTCATCCCACACATTATATATATAGGATACTGCAAACTCCTGTTATAGTACCAGTGAGGGCGCCGGTAAACCTTTAGAATATGTTGTGTCTAAAGCGTTTATCAGCCAAACCAACCACCACCACCGGCTTTCCATTTTTGGAGGTATTGTACATATTCATAAAAACTCGTCCTTCCACTTCATGGCAAACGCCTACAGTGAACGAACGTTTCTTAGATCTTCTTGCAGTTAATTTTGGCTGCGTTGCGTATAAGTATGTTTGATAAAAAGTAACACTTAGAAATAAGCCACACATTACATTGGATCCCCAGGTGTATGGAGTAATAGCAGAGTGACTGACACATGAAAAGAGTCAGCTCAGTTCAAAAACAAACTCAAATACAAGAAAACCAATTAGGAATGAATCAGGCGTCCGCCGATGATATGGTTATGTGCGTGGTGTGATTTGATAAAGACTGTGATGATGATCAGGCGTGATGACGTGTCAACTCAATATTTTTCGTTATCATTATCACAAACTTGTTTCTAAATTTGTTTGAAATGAATTCTAAAAGGTTAAAAAGGTAATTTTTCAATACCGTAGATAGCTTTATAGGACAGATGGGATGAAACATTTTGTGATATTAATAGCCATTGTCATCATTAAGGTACTTTAAGGGCAATTTTGGAAAATTTGGCAAATATGGCGTAGTGTAGTATGCATGCATGCTACAATTAAACTCCTTGAAGCAAGGCTATTTAAGAAATGCAACTGCAATTTTCAGTATGCATTTAAAAAATTGTACTTTAGTAATAATGTTTTTTCACATTATGAATTATGCAGCTACGGGGTAAGCAAGTTAGACCATACCATATTTTAATCTCTGTATGCTACACAAAAACTAAGCAAAAAACATTTAAAGAAACGAAGACCAACAACGAACGAGCATACTCTCATGAATAAAGTTTTGTATTGATTTCTTTTTTTGGTGTTGAGAATGCTAACACCAACATCTATGAAATTGTTGATGGTTGAGCTTGTAAGATCAATCATGACAAAAAAATATAATTTAACATGTAATATTTTACGTGTGTGTTGTTAGTTTCAATGAACCCAATTTTGGTAACAAGTTGTATTTAACCCGTCAATGGTCAATCACGGAATAATGGAATTATTTTTTTAAATTGGAAGTTATGTATTTGATTGTAAAAAAATGATTGGTTTCTTTTCATTTATATGTTGTTTCTGATTTGAATTATTTTTGGTGTTTGGTTTGGTTTGTAAGTTTATTCACATCTGAAAGGATTTTCGGCAATCTGCATAGAGCAGGAGGATAGTATCTTTGGAAAAACTTGAATGCTTTATTTAGGCAGGAATTTACAAATCAGTATCATGTAAAAAAGTTTATTTTGAAAAGGATAATAATATTATAATATTATGAAGAAATGCTACATCAAATTTAACAATGAACTGATGATGAGATGGATAGAAAATAGAAGAGGTGTGTTGTGTTTTGTACTACACGTTACTTTGACTTAAAATTGTAAATTTGGTCAACAGTTTTGTGCCTATCTACACGATTTTTGTAACAATAATTGCCTATATTAATGCACATCCTCTTAGTCCTTGAATACACAAACCGTTTTGTTACGTTTCTGTATTTAAAATGAAAAACATTCACTAATGAGTTTATGTGATGTGGGTGCTACATTTTTAGTAGATAAGTAACTCTATTTCGTTCGACAAGGCGTTGCCTTTGTTGTTTCGTTGTAATAATCATAATGCAACCTGTGAACTATGTATACCGTATTCCATTTAAAGTTCGTTCTGCTTGGATTGCCTTTTTATCTTCTTTTGCCTGGAGCTGTGGACTCAACATTTTCACATTCAACTCCCCCTCACTTAAAAAAATCAATTCATATGTTACCTTTAGTTTAACCGACGGGTCCACTGGATGCATTGTATTGTATATTTGCGTAAAAAGTGTGCTGTGGTTTTAAAATAATGAGACATGAATTGTTACTCTCAAAAAATATTGGTTGGGTCATTGACATAAACGAATATGATAACGATAACTAAAAATAATACATCCTCCGTACTTTTCACTAATGATGATGATCATTTTTGAAAATTTAAAGGGCATTTGTAGCTTGTAGAATTTTCGTACTTAAAAATGCAAGCAGTAGTATTGGTAGACCACTTTAGTGCAATGCAGAAGTATAAAGAAACGAAGAAGCCGTGTCGTGCTTTTTACAAATTTTACGGCAAATCTATAGCTGTTTGCCTACGAGTAATTTAATTGACAATTAGTAGGATGCCAAGCTATGAAGTTATTGTGAGTTAACGCGCTGAACGTTTTTATTCAATGATGAACAATGCTGACCTCCTTGATTCTGAATATTTTATTTTGATTTACTGGATGACATCATCATACAGAATATTATACTGCTCAGCACTCAGCATTTAAGTTTCATTTGCCTTTGTCAGAACTTGTGTTGGTGTGGTTTACAGTATGATTAACAGAAATCTCCTGAAAAGAATAGTAATGACCCTTCATAGTATACTGGTTCTAATTCTCTTTTTAGTTTAAATACATGTTTGAGTTTCGTTGTTGATACAAAACATAAGTGCATTCTCTAATGAACTCCAAGGTTTTGTGGAGAATATTTAATTTACAATAATATCGTTTGTACCGTCCAGTGCCAGATCAGCGGCAATAGTAGACCATTTTTTACAAATCTTAAAGTGAAATGCACCAATTGCAAGCAATATAAACAAGTGGCGTTTGCTTTGCTTTGTCGATCGGGCTAAAATACTACTTGAACTTGCACAGTAGAACATTTTGAGTACTCCATGGTTGATGGTCTTCACTTTATTTAATTAACTTACTACCTTGTTAATTTATTCCTTAACTTATTGGTTTCTACTCTACTAATCGCAAGCTGATAAATTAATGAACAATGAAATAAACCGTGATTACGTCGCCCTGCGGCCAAGAAGGCCTAATGATCAATGGCAGGTTGATCGGTTCACCACTTTAAATGAGTGATGATTGGTAGAATTGAAAGGGACTGAATGTGAACAAACCAAGTGCAAGTTATGGGAATGGACAGACATCAGTTAAAATAACATCATCATTAATAGGTTATAAGAACTTGCAACAAACTTAATCGTGAGTCTGAAACTGAAGTAGTGATGACATCATGCCTCATATCACATTATTTAGATCACAAGAAAATCCAAATTGTTGATCCAAATCGCTTGACGAGCAGTATGCTTGATTTGATAAACAATTTGAAGCTGATGCTTCACAGATGCACTGCTTTACTTGTACTCATTGTACTGATTAGGTTGGTCAAAGTTAATGAAAGATATTGCAAAAAATACTCAAATGGCGACGCGCAAACATTGTTCACTACTCATTTTTCAACTGAAATAGTCTCTAACTTCACCTTTACAAAAATGGAAATGCAATTAATTGTTGTTCGCAGCGTAGCATTTATTGTCAGCTTTCACGTATGCAGTTAAACTGCATGCGTTTGTAGGATGTGATACATATATTCTTGTGGTTGATGCAGGAAAAACACTCAAAAAGTATTTTTTAGCTTACTAAAAACAAATAAATAAAATTCGAAAAATTACATTATGGTGGCAATTACAGTAAGTTGTAACAGGCACACAGTGTTTTAATAGTTATCATGCATGACAAAAAAAAACATAAAAAGCATTTCATTTTATTATTTAAATAAATGAAAAACAATCATTGCTCAAATTCACACCTTCTTGAATTTTCACTAAAAATTGGTTGCAAAATTTACATTAAATTGTTTTCAAATTTCAGAAACCATCGCTGCCCTCACAATGATTTCAAAATTGATCATATTCGACAGCAACACCAATCTAGTGATGTCACATGCGTCACAACTGAAAGTAGAGACCAATTTAAAGGCCACAGCCAGAGCCAGGTATGCAAAAAACGTTTATGTAACAATGGACGCATTACCAGCAATAATGTACTCACGTTTTTTGATAATGCTGTAAAACGATGATGATGAACGAAGGATGCATAAAAATTTTTTTTGTGTTTAAATGATAGATGGAAAAGGTTCAAATGAAACGTGGGCAAACTACTCTTCAAGTTGAACACGGTGAAAAAATGGAGCTCAGCTCTTCATATCAAGATGAATTCCAGAAAAAAGAGGCTGAAGCTCGAAAAAGGTATGAAAGAAATTACAGCTACATTTTATGTTCGCACTGCTTCACACATACTAAATTCTAAATTAGAGTCAATATGTACTATGTACAGTGGTGGTGCAAAAAACGATGGATGATTTATGATGAACATGATTTTTTTTTGCGTGGGTGTGTAGAATGCGAATGGACGACAACATGGCATTGACTCCTGGAGACGTGCAAATCATGGAGATAAGCAGCGACAACACTAATGTGGGAGGAGCCTATGGCCTGTCATCGAATATGACGTCGTCCGAAATGAGTCAGCACGGTGAATACGCAACTTCTGCAGCATACTCATCGGTACAGGAAGCCAGCTCCTCCTCGATGCAATCCATGTCACAGCAAAGTAAATCAATGATGACCTCATCTTCTTCGTCCCAGGAACAACAGGTTGTCTCAAGTGGACAGCAAGTTATGTCATCATCGGAAATGACACAGGATTCCAGTCAACGAGGTTCCAAACAGCAAGTAATACAAACTTCCGGTGGTGGCTTTAAGAAGCGATTACGAGGAGGTAAAATAGAGCTTGTTCCTGATGAATACTTGTATCCTGAGGGAGTGAACATCACTTCAACAACAGAAAGTCTAACTGAACTTCAGAAAAGTATTGGGGGTCAACCTATTGTGTCTACCGCCGGTACTAAGATTCAGCAGAGTTCGTCATCATCTTCAGTGTCATCATCTCAGCAGGTTATGCAGTCAAGTAGTAAATCAGAACAAGTTAAGTCTGAATCAACTTCCAGCAAACGTATGGTTCGGGGATCGACTACAACTAAACAGGTGCTAAAAGGGGGGAAATGGGTTACTGTTGAGGTATCTGTGGAGGAGGACAGTTCGGCGTCCGTCCCAGATAAATACTTGTATCCTGATGGGGTCAATATCATGTCTACATCTGAAAGTGTTTCAGATTTCCAGAAAAACATTTCAGAATCTAGTACCTCTGCAGATTCTCAGCAAATTAGCCAGCAATACTCACTTGATAATTCAATGACTCAATCGCAAAACGCAAACAACACTGTTCAATCTTCTAAAAAATCGTCTACCGACAGAAATGCATCTTCAATCAAAATGACTGGACCAGGGGGATCAACAGTAACAACCACTGTTGCTGCTGTTTATGAAGTGGACAAGAAGACAGGCAAGATGATAATCAGGGGACCACCTACGACGAAACGTATTTTACGAAGTGGGAAATGGGAGATTATAAATATTCCAGGGGAAATAATTCCAGAAGGGTCCATTCAGTACCAAAACTTTCAAAGGTTACAGGAACAATCAATGACATCCTCCGACCAATCATTCCAGGATACTACATTCCAAGATAATCAAGGCCATTCCCAAAAGACTGTGAATATTACTACAGGACAAGATTCGTCCACGCGCCATTTAAAAAGTAGTATTCATTTAGGTGATGACAAGCTGACTGCACCACCTGGTAAAAGAGCCGTCCGAGGAGAACCTGTCATCAAGAAGATTCTCAAAGGTGGCAAAATTGAAACAATTATGATGCCTGGAGAAATTACTTACGTAGACGAAAGTTCACTGGATATGGTTACAAGGTCCACACGAAAATCGAGTAATGCCTCACAACTGGTTTCCTCCGTCCAAGGAGGGGCTCAGGAATTTGTGACCGAAAGCTATCAAACTGCGCAGGGTAGTTCCCAAAATAGCCAACAACAAGTAACCCGTGATGGCGATGTTATTACAACTACTACAACGACTACTTATGTTTATGAAGGGGACAAGTCCCCAGTGGTAAAATCTGCAACATCAACGAACGTTATAAAAGGAGCTGGTGAGCGGGTTAGTCGTATTGAAGATTCCAGCATGCAATCTTCAACGTCTAAAACTTCTCAGCACAGTACATCAAGTGTTGCTGATCAAACGACAGTTGTCAATTATGGCCTGAAACCTGGTGAAAATAAAGTGATATTGAGAGGAGGTAAACTACAAACGTTTTCTGGTGGACCAGCACCTACACCATCAAAGCAAGTTCCACAAAAAACCGGAAAAGTAGTAGACAGAGATTCCAGATCTCAGACGCAGAGTACTCAAATGTCTTCAACATCCACACAGGAAAATACAATGAGTACATCCTCTTCAAAAATGGAATCCACATCAGTGGAGGAAACTTCTGCTGTTTCAGTAATTCAAGATGAGAGACGAAAGCATCAGTTCCGTGGATCTCAAATTGAAACCATGACTGGAGGAACAACTCATGACTACGGTGATGTTCAAGG
>JAQIWN010005257.1:0-10113 GCA_034699025.1 Entomobrya cf. arborea Gr-Col-00668 | reverse complement strand
TTGTCCACTTTTTTTTGACTAAAATGTCTTTTGTCCAGATATATTTTTGGCCACAAATTTTTGACTATCTCCCCGCGAACAATAATTACATCACTGCCCCTTTTTACGCCTTCCCATTCTCGCTAACAGTTATCAGATTCGTCTTTCACTTCAAGTTTCTCCAATATTATTCGTCATCATAATCCTGCCCAATTTGACAATGTAAGAAGCATGCACGATCACAGTAGCTTGAAATCATAAAGTCTGTCGAAGTACTTATGGAAGTATTGGAACATTTAAAGTCAGGTCAGGTTTGATCAGGTATAATAATGATGGTAGTGTTGAGTTGTCGTTAAATAGGTTAGGTTTGCTAAATATAAATTAAGATGGAAGTGTTGGGATACATGTAGTTAGGTTATACTCAGTTCAGATCAAAGTGCTGGTTGTATTTACGTTAGTTGGGTTCAGTTGGGTTGTATTAGATTAAATAAAGGCACGAAAATTTGTTAAGACTAATTTCGACTACATTTGATTAACATGAGTTGTAAAAATGAATGTTTATTAAATTAAAATTTGTTTAAAAATACTCCGCTGAAGCGATTTCATCAATAAATATTTGAGTATTAATTTTAGGTAGACCAAAAAAATTCCACTAGTAAAATTATTTTAAGACGGATACTTATACACTAAAAGACCTATTCGAAACTTTTATGCCGATCTGTTTTGAACACTGTGTTTGGTAAACGATTGCGGAAACTTGACAGAAGTTCGGTGTAATCTTTTGTTCTCTAAAAAAGGGCTGAATATCGTTAGATACATATGTGTCATGTAATTTGGGGCAGGATCGGGGTAAAATGAGGAACTATGTGGTACAAAGTTAAGGGGAATGGCAAATTTAGGAATTTGTCAGTAGTCTGGTGAATGAGAATAAACACCTAAATTAAACAGGTCGATCATGATCACTTTTCTGTTTGACTATTAGGACAACCATATAATTTATTTAATTTACTCAAAACACCCCAAACAGAATTTACCATCTCCAGCACAAGTTCAGAACTAATTTATGAATAAATTATGGAATGGACATGATAATACAAAATGAAAAATTGTTTTAGTCATAAAACATAAATATATTTTTTTTTGTTTTGGATGACTATTAAATCAAAATATTTCCGTGTAAAATTCATGCTCCAAACGTCAACGCAAGTGCAGAGAAATAAAATTCATGTCGGTAACTCTTTATAATCGAATATACATAAGATGTTTTATTTTTTTTATATAAAGAAGTCAAATTAAACTTATAGTGGGTGAATAATTATTTGATAAAATTTTACATAGTCTAGCATGCTGAGCTGACTTGCTCAGTTGGTTTTAATTGAGAGAAAACTATTTTGAGAGTTTCCAAGTTCTGCTTTCCGGATTCTACTCTACTCATTCGACCACTGCAAATTTAAAAATAACGAAAGATGAATTAGTCCATCTAAAACTAAATAACTTACTGCATAAATTTTAAAATATCGTAAACAGCATGAACATTTGTAAACATAAATATATTTCTACTTACTGTACTCGTCTTCTATGTGAATGTAACTCTTCCAAATTACTAAATAGCTTTCCACACTTGCGGCATCCTTTTGACGAAGGAAAGTCCTGAACATTATGTTGGATCTTCATATGATGCCTTAGTAGATTAAGCCCATGTTTTTGAATTCCGCATATTTTGCAAGAAAAATTTGCTTTATTACTGTGGTACTTAATGTGTTCTTTTAAATTTTGAAGTGTTTTAAATTGAACACCGCATACACATACTGTAGCAGGTAGCTTGTTCTTGTCTGCAAAGTGAAATGTTAATTCGCTAACTTTTTGTGTCTTTTTGGACATACTTTGTATTTCTGGACTACGAATCACTTGAAACTTTTCCACATTTTGGACTTGATTATTTTGAAGTTCAACATTTAAGTTACATTTTTGACGGTTTACCTGTTCAAGCTCATATTTTAAACAGGCAATTTGGTAATTCTGATCTTTTAAACGGTTGTCTAAATTGTTTACTTGTATATTCAAGTGATTATTCTCCCTTTCGATGTTTATATAAAACTGATGGGTCAACTGAATGTCATATTTTAGTTTTTCTTGGTGTTTTATGGCAGAGTCTTGGCCTGAGCAACATGATCGTGCTAATTGTATTACACTTGACCTTACAGGAAATTGCACCTCGCTTCTACCGTCAACATAGTTTACTAACATTGTGAATGTTAAGATTGTAAAACCCAAAAATTAAATGGTAGTTTTCCTTACACTTAAAACTTAATAGGTTAACATTACACAATTTGAACTTTAACTGTGTAGAATGGAAGTGGTTTGGCTCCTTCTAAAGTCAAATGGTCACTGAGACTGAAATAGAAACTTGAACTAACTTTACATTTAAAATTATTTTTTTAAAGTTTGCTACGGTTGTCTTTTTTTGGATTAAAGCATAGTGTAAAATATTTACTGGTTAATTTTGCTGCACCAAAAAGAACAATGCAGGAGTTGCCGTAAAATTTCTATTTATATTTACTTATTTTTTTTCACATGTCAGTATCTACCGTCAAGGGGTTTTAAGGTTTTTTTTTATCATTTCGCACATTTTAAAAGTCTGTCTACAGTACGATTCTAAAGCTTGGCTTGCATGTAAAAGGTTTGAAGTTTATAAATAGGAAATTTTGGTCGCCCTATAAAAAGGGTTGTTTTAACGACTTGCATGCATGAATGTAAGTACATACATATATACCTTTTAGTGCCTTCAAACATCTTTTGGGTCAAAGACTTATGTCTAAAAGAAATTTATTCATAGAAGAAAGTTAGGGATATTTTTAGAAAAGTGTGCATTTAAATTAATACTCTGGCATAAAATTTTTCATAACTTCAACTGCTCATGCTTTTGTACATACAGGCATGTATGACAGTACCAAAATGAGTTAATGTAAAAATAAATGAAGAACTGAACCTAAAAATTAAGTTTTCGGGGTAAAATGTAATTTTAGGGTACGAAATGCGGAAGGTTGTATGTACGAATGTTTAAACAAAATGATAAGTTAAGTAGAATTGTGAACTTTAATTATATTGTCAACTAAATCAATGTATTTAATTTATTGAAGTAGCAATTTTAATTATTTTTCACACTTTGAAAACTCTCTTCTTCATTTCATAGTAGGTAGAAAATCAAAGTTTTCAATGATGTTAGGATAAGTAGCCGGAAATATTTTGGACTTTTACTGAAAGTCCTCAGAATAATTATTGTTCTAAACAGGGCATCTTAGATGCATCTAAAAGCCGTTATTCATACTTTATTGTGTTTAATTAATGAGTGAGGTAAAATGTACTTCAAGGTTGCATTCAAGCTGACAACCTTTATCATCAAATGGAATGCTATGCATAATTTATGAAAGACAACAAAACCACCATTCAATTAAAAGAGTGTGTTTTACTTTTTCATAAAAAGGTGGTTTTTTGATGGTAAAAAAGGAAACACTTTCGTCTATATGCTGCATAGTTCACTTGCAGGTCTTCTGAAATGCAATTACTAAATGTTATAATGAGGCTTTTTGGGTAACTTCTCTACTATACTTAAAACAATCATTTTTAAGGATTTGTGCAAAAAATACATAAATGTAAGTTTGTGAATTAGCTCGATCCATCACATTTTTTTACCTGTTTGCATAGCAAAATAAATACCTAATAGAAAAAATGATTTTCCGAACTTGTTAATGGAATTTAACGCTATTGTACTGCATTTTCTCGCATCATGTTTCTTCTTCTCTGCGGAAACCTACAGAAGCTGCTGACATATTAATTACAAATTTAGTAACTGAGTTGATATTGAAAAGTTGGCTGCAATCAGTTCTGCTTTTAAGAATACGAAAATCAACACTAGTAAATATTGTAGCATCAAAACTTGTTCACAACCAATTTAGTGATTTTACACCAGTTTCTTCTCAAGTGAAAGCTCATCCTGTGTTCGATAAAGTAAATTTAGAGTTTTCAACCTTAACTCATACAAACTGGAGTATATCTACGCCGAAAAAATATGTGCAAAAATTAAAGCCTCGCCACAATTTTGTAATTGCAAGAAGAGATATTATTAAAATTGGAGTAGCTCAAATATTAACTAATCTAGAAAAACTAAAATGGATATTAACATTAGATAAAGACTATTTAGTGCTATTGTACTTCACACATCAAAGTCAGAATCTAAATATAATTAATTATAGACGTGTTTTAGAAATATTCAAAAATATGTTTTTGCTTCATACATCCCCCAATTTAAATCAGTATTTCAACCTAAAAATATATTCTCGTTGTTTTTACAATAATCAATGGTCCAATACCCAACGTCGTTCAAACTGTACTGAAATACATCTTCATGAATTATTTGATACTTGTCCCCTTTATTTCGAACACTCGAAAACCTTTATAGTCAGCTGTCCAAATTTGTCGTCAAACGTTTTTATTCGAAAAAGTAAAGTTGCTCAAAATGAATGGTATTTGAGCCACGGTTATTTCAGCTTTGCTATGGAAGCTCTAATGCAAAAGTACAACATTACAATTAAGCTGCTTCCATCAAATGCGTTTGGGGGTCAATACCCAGAAACTGGTAAATGGTTTGGTACTATCGGACATTTAATTGACAAAAAAAAGCTGAAATCGGATTAGATATAAGTCCTACATTTCAGCGGTATGATTTTATCAGTTTCTCGTCACCATTGGTTTACATTTGGCTAACTTTTACATCTCCCAAAGCTTGTCAGCGTTTCTCTTGGAAATCAGTTTATGGTTCTTTAGAACCTCAAGTCTGGCTAATGACAATTTTTTGTACGATCATAACTATATTAACTTTATATTTCATTAAAAAGTCCAAACTGTACACCAAAGGACAAAACTCTGTTAAATTATTTATTCCAGAAATATTAGCATTACTTGTTGAGGAACAACGAGCAAATCTAATCGAATCAAATAGGTCATCATATAGCTGTCGTGTTTTATTTGGGTTCTGGCTTATATTCAATTTAATTATTGCAACGTTTTATCGTTCTAAATTAGTCACATTATTAACAATTCCAGTTTTTACAAAAACACTGAAAACTTTAGAGATTGAGCTAATTTACTACCAAACGAGCACCATGTGTTATTACACACGAGGAAAAGTGGAGCCCAGTACTAAATTCAATTTATAGACGATCTGACCTCATTTCAGATCGAGAAGATTGTCTTAAACAAGTTATCAAAGCAAGTGACAAAGACACTCATGAAGTTTGTATAACTTGGAATCACAACATTGAATATCTTTTAAGTACAGAATTTAGTCAATTCAGTTCAGAGACTTTACCAATTACAAAGGTCGATGATTCTACTGGTTTTTCAAATGAAGGGTTTGCATTTCCAAAGAATTTTCCATTCACAAAATTGTTTGACAAGACAATTAAAATGTTTATTGGTATTGGACTTACACAAAAATGGTTACTATTAACGAAATATGTTGCTAAAATGGAGAAAAAGACTCAAAATCGGACCTTAGAGTGTTCTGAAAATTTTGTTAAGATTACAAAAGGGGGCAAACTGAAACCTCAACATTTAACTGGACCAATGTATATCGTCGATTTTGGGTTATGCGTTATACTGGTATTTATCGGAGAACTATTGTGTCGACACTTATATGGACCATTATATGAGTTTAAAGTCCAGATATCATTTTTTAACTATCCATTAAAATTTGTTGTATTTTTGTTGCTCAAATTACAATTGAATAGTCTTAAGAGCGTATTTTGGGTAACAAATAACAGAGCCAGGTCCATTTTCTTCTAAAATTAAGAGAAAAAGTGTCTCCCAACTTGAAATTCTAAAATAAAACCCTAATTTTGGCAAACATTTAATAGTTATTCATTACATTCATCATTTATATGTGTATCAGGCAAAAGCGTAAAGATATACATATTTGTACATATTATATAAAATGTATTACGTATTCTAATGTGTAGTGTACTCATTTTTCCATACGTTATCACCACACACCTCTTTACCTAATATCATCACGTCTGGCATCTATCTAACAAACTGACAGAAACAAACACACACATGGGATTTTTTTATAACTTAAATAAACAGCATTACTTTACAGTACAGACAAGCTTTAACGACATCTATAGACTTTCAAACTGTTTTATACATTTGACTCACTCAAGGTCAGTTTTTTTATTCAAAATTTGTATGATGAAATGAACTGATAAATTTACACTACATGTCCTATATAGTTTTCAATAAGACAAGGCTTTTTTTATTTATTGCTCAATATTTCAGGCCGCCTTACAACACATCACCAAAAATATAATAAGCCAACTAGCCTCTCTTAAAATTCTGCATGAAATCCATAATCCTTATGACCAGTCGTATCCACCCCAAAAATATCTGTGTTAATCCTTCCAGCTTTTCCCTTATCCAAACTCTCTATCTCCTTAATATCATCTTGTGTCAAGGTGAAGTCGAAAACATTAAAGTTGTCAATGATCCTACTTTTCGTCACACTTTTAGGAATAGCCACGACGCCTCTTTGAAGCTAAATTTCAAAAATGCAATAAAATATAAAACGTTTTGTTAAATTTAAGAACGTTTTCAAAACGTTTGTAAAAATCATCTTTATACCTAAGAACGTTTTAAAAAATATCTTAAAAATTAAGAACGTTTTCAAAACGTTCTTAGAAAATCTATCTTACGACTTACAATCCATTTCAAAATCACATGATTCGCCCCCTTCCCATACTTCTTCCCAATCCCCACAATTTTCGGTTCCTCCAACAATTTCGGATCACCCGGTTTCGCCGCCGGATGAGCCGGACATCCAAAAGGACTATACGCCGTTACACTAATCCCCTTTCCCTGACACCACTCCACCAACTTATGTTGCCCAAAATACGGATGCATCTCAATCTGGTTATTTGACACTGGAAGCTTGGCGATCTCCAATATATTCTCAATTTGCCCCTTATTAAAATTCGACACCCCAATACTCCTCACAAGTCCCAACCCAACCAATTTCTCCATTTCTTTCCAAGTGTCCCTCAAATCGGTATCATTGTCAAGCAATGCCTTTCCCTCTTTATCCACAGGAATCAGATTTCCACCAGGTTGAAATCCCATAGGCCAATGAATAAGGTAAAGGTCAAGATACTCAAGGCCAAGGTCACTTAATGTTTGTTTAATAGCTGGTAAGACACAATCAGGACGATGGCTATTAGACCAAAGTTTACTGGTTATAAAGAGATCTTCTCTTTTTACAGTGCCATCGGAAGTTTTCACTTTAATTGCGGCACCAACTTCCGGTTCATTTTGGTAAATGAGGGCAGCGTCAATGTGGCGGTAGCCGGCTTCTATAGCGGCTATAACGGAGGCCGTTACTTCACCAGGTTTCGACTATTAAAAAATTATTTAAAAAAATGCTAATAAATTTTTTAAAATGTGTTAAATATTTTTTTACAATTATTTAAATACCTGCCATGTTCCCAAACCCAACTGTGGAATGGTAAGTCCACTGTTTAGTTTAATATTAGGCACTTGAGTTGTTGCCATGATTATTATTTTAAATTGGGAAACAAGGTGTGTGTTTAGCAGTCAGTGGTGGAATGTAAAGTGAACGAGTAAAAAAAAATTCATGCCAAAAAAAATTTATGTGGTCCAACCCAATATATGTATCAGTTGAGAGGAATTTCAAGGTTATCCTAAATCACAAAACTGTAGACAAGATAGGATGACAAAATATATTACAAGTGTTTTTTTTTTTACACTTTACACCAGTTCAGTTGGCTAGACATAAAAAATGTGATGTTTTTTTATGTTGCGTAACTCTTTAAGCAAAATTATGACTATAGTTTGTATTGGAACATGAACATGTACAGATCTGTCTGGTGAACGGAATAGAATTTAATACAGACTTAAAATGGTGTATAGCGAATTTGGCTTGACTTGACTTGATATTCCGGCACGTAAGCAAAAGTTCAAGTTAATTGGGAGAATTGCTGTAAACGTTACAATTTTTAATTACAGTTCATCAAACAGATATATATATATTTTCAAGGTTATTATGTGGCAAAATTTACACATAAAAGTTTTACTTTTAATTATGATAAAAATGACACATGGGTTAAATGGGTACAACATATAGTTTTTATAACAAGGTTATATATATTTTTTAACTGAAGTGCATTAACAAAAATTATTTTCTATACTTTAGCTAAATAGTTAAAAGTTAAGTCACTATATTCCATCTACGTTTGAAAGTTAATTAAATTACAAATTTGTTTTCTCTCTTTAAATTATTACGCTTGATATTCATACAAAAATACAACAGTAGCTGTTTGATGACCTCCTTGACTTAAATGCCCACCTTCTTGTATTTCCATCACATTTCCCCCCACAATCCCCTCCCCATTCAATCCACCTACTCCACTACTTTCCGGATGTGTTTCAAACTGAATCTCCTGAACACACTGAAACTGCTGGCCTGCTACCACCATTCCCCCAATTCCCCCTTCATCCCCCACACCCTCTGGAACTATAGTCGCCGCAATCTGTCCCTCTCCAAAATCACCATCCCCTTTCACCTGCAACATCACCTCCATCTAGTCTCTATCATTATCATCCCCCTCCATCATCTCCTCCTCTTTAATTATCTCCTCCACAATCCCCTGTCCCTCTTTATCCCCTCCTTTCTTTTTCCTCCCCTCCCCCACTACTTCTCCTTTTCCCTATGACTTTTGTAATGCTGCCCTAAATTCTGTTCCTGGCGAAACCTCTTGCCACACTTTTCACTCTTATAATTCTTCGTCCCCGAACGAATCTCCTCATGTTTTTTTAACAAATGACTATGATGACAAATTACTTCCACTTTTTGGGGGCTGCGGGCGAACTTCCACGGGGGCGGGGGCTGAGTTCCACTGCATCAGAAAAACTAATGCCGAATGAAGATTTGTTCCCGTAAGTCCACTTGCCGAATCACAAATATCATAGTCAAAATTTCTTTTGTAGAATTAAAATGTTTTGTTTGCATGTTCATGATAAGCATTAACATAGATATCAATATGTTTGACCTGAAGTACCGGTGTGCCAAATTTGGTGTCGATCGGTTGAGTCCTTTTCGAGTTATCGTGCGGACATACTAACACACACATACTAACAGACATGATAGTGATCGCATAAACTATCGTAACATACATACGTTTACAACGTATCCGATAGTTAAACACACAGTTAACCACAGGTAAACCTGTGGTTAGATAAGTGCCAGATGGGAATATAGTGCAAAAGTTATAAGCCGGCTTCGCCGGCAGGGAACAATTGTTCTAAAACAAAAGTCAACTAATCAAACATTTTTCATTTGAAAAAATGGTCTATATTTAAAAAACTATTGATTTTTAGACATGGGTCTCTTGACAAAGTTTGAAACCAATGTCCTCTTCTATAGATTGGTGCAATAAAAAATTTGCCATTTAAAAAGCATACTAATTAATTGGTCGTTACTCTAGTACCGTTAAACTGATTCGGGCCAAAATCAATATGCTTCTTCCCATGGACCATATTAAATTGTATACAAAGTTTCATGTCAATCAGTTGAATCGTTTAGGAGACATCGTGACCACAGACAGACACACCGACAGACAGACTTATTGCCCCCTTATCTCCCATCGATCTTATAAAGTACCATCCTGGCACTTAATAACCTTTCATATAGATACTTGTATTAGTCTAGAGTCTAGACTCTATCAGTGCTCTAAAATACATACAAGTGCACGAAGTCAATGAATCATAAAATATTACATGTGGACGTGTACAAATGCACATTTTTTTTGTCTGTTGAAATTTCATTCAACCAACAAAGCAGATAGAAATGACTTTGCAGCTTGCAGCTGACTTTGAAAATTCAATTTTACTTTGCAACCATACATTCATAACTTATAACCAGCTAGATTAAAGGAAATCTTGTGGAAATTAAATTTATAATTGATCTTTCGGTATATTCCAACCTTCCGGTATCCATATACCGGAAATGTACACTTGTAGATAGTCGCATTTTACCCCGTCATTACAAAGCGAAAAAATTTGAAT